>PVJX010048763.1:0-11348 GCA_004027295.1 Dolichotis patagonum
AGTCCTTTGTCTGAGGGATTGTTGGCTACAATTCTTTCCCATTCTGTGGGTTTTCTTTTCACTCTGCTGGTGATTTCTTTTGAAGTGCAGAAACTTTTCAATAGTATGAGATCCCAGTTACTGATTCTTTGAAGTGTTTCCTGTGCAGTTTGCGTTTTGTTCATGAATTCTCTGCCTACACATATGTATCCAAGACTTCCGCCTACCTTGTCTTCCAGTAGATTTAGTGTTTCTGTTTTAATATTTAGGTCTTTGATCCATTTAGACTTTAGTTTTGTGCATGGTGATAGGCATAGATCTAGTTTCAGTATTTGGCATGTGGAGAGCCAATTTTTCCAACACCATTTATCCTTCTTCCAGTGAACATGTTTAGCCCCTTTGTCAAATATCAGGTGGCTGAGTGTCTTTGTAGTTGTGCTTGCATGTTCTAATCTGTTCCACTGATCCTCAGGTCTATTTCTTTGCCAGCACCATGCTGATTTTATTGCTGTGGCTTTGTAGTATAGTTTCAAGTCAGGAATTGAGATGCCTCCTGCCTTGCCTTTATTGCCCAGAATCGCCTTTGCTATTTTAGGTTTCTTCTGTTTCCAAATGGATTTTATGAATGTTTTCTCTAGTTCTGTAATGTATGTTGATGGTATTTTGATTGGGATTGCACTAAGTCTGTACAACAGTTTTGGGAGTATGGCCATTTTCACAATGTTGGTTCTTCCTAACCAAGAGCAAGGAATATCTTCCCATTTTCTAGTATCCTCTTCAATATCCTTTTTTAGAGTAGTATAATTTTCAGCATATAGGTCTTTTACATGCTTGGTTAGGTTGATTCCTATGTATTTCATTTTTTAAGATGCTATTGTGAAAGGCAATATTTCCATAATTTCTCTCTTGGTGAGTTTCATGTTTGTGTACAGGAATGCTACTGATTTTTGAGCATTGACTTTGTATCCAGCTATGCTACTGAATTTGTTTATTACCTCTAGTAGTCTTTTAATGGAGTTTTTTGGGGTCTTCTATGTAGAATATCATATCATTTGCAAATAATGATAATTTAACTTCTTCTTTTCCTATTTTTATGCCTTTTATTGTTCCCTCTTGTCTGATTGCTCCAGCTAATATTTCCAGAACTATATTGAATAGGAGTGGTGATAGTGGACATCCTTGTCTTGGTCCTGATTTTAGAGTGCAGGCTTTCAGTTTTTGTCCATTTAGTATAATGTTGGCTGTTGGTTTGTCATAAATGGCCTTTATGAGATTGAGGTACTTACCTTCTATTCTGAGTTTCTGTAGAGTTTTTATCATGAAAAGGTGTTGGACTTTATCAAAAGCTTTTTCTGCATCTACTGAGATGATCATGTGATTTTTATTTTTGGTTCTGTTGATGTGATATATTACATTTATTGATTTGTGTATGTTGAACCATCCCTGCATTCCTGGAATAAATCCCACTTGGTCATGGTGTATAATCTTCTTAATGATTTGCTGCATTCTATTTGCCAATATTTTATTGAGAATCTATGCATCAATGTTCATTAGTGAGATTGGTCTATAGTTCTCCTTTTTGGTTGGGTCTTTCTCTGGTTTTGGTATCAGAGTGATACTCACCTCCAAGAATGAGTTAGGGAGGACTGCTTCTCTTTCAATTTCACTGAAGGGTTTAAGGAGTATTGGCATTAAATCTTCTCTAAGCTTTTTATAGAATTCAGCTGTGAATCCATCAGGACCTGGGCTTTTCTTTGCTGGTAAGTTTTTAATTACATTTTCAATTTCAATAGCTGATACTGGGTTATTCAAAATTGCTATATCTTCTTGGTTGAGCTTTGGTGGTTCATATGTTCCTAAAAATCTGTCCATTTCCTCTGTGTTTTCCACCCTATGTGAGTGGAGGTTTTCAAAGTAGGTGTTCATGATCTTTTGAATTTCCATGGGATCTGTGGTAATTTCCTTCTTTTCAGTCCTTATTGCCTGGATTTGAGTTTTTCTTTTTCTTGATAAGGTTGGCTAGGGGTTTATAGATTTTGTTTATTTTCTAAAAAAACCAGCTTTTTGATTCATTAATTCTTAGTATTTTTTTAGTTTCAATTGCATTAATTTCTGCTCTAATATTTGCACTTTCCTCTCTTCAATGAGCTTCAAGTTTGACTTGCTCTTCCTTTTCTAGAAGCCTGAGATGTAGCATTAGGTTACATATTTGTGTTTGTTCCGTTTTCTTGATGTGACTATTTATTGCTATATATTTCCCTCTTAGGACTGCTTTCATTGCATCAGGGTATGTTGTATCTGCATTTTCATTGTATTGTAGGTATTGTTTTATTTCCTCTTTAATTTCATCTGTAACCCACTGGTTATGCAGAAGGTTGATGTTTAATTTCCATGTATTTATTCAGGTTTTGCAAGGATTTTTGCCATTGATTTCCAATTTTAGTGTGCTATGATCAAATGTTATGCATGAGATAATTTCTTTCCCTTTGTGTTTAGTTAAGAATGCTTTATGGGTTAATATACAGTCTATTTTGGAGAATGACCCATGTGCAGCTGAGAAGAACATATATTCTGATGTGTTTGGGTGGAACACTCTGTAAAAATCCACTAAGTCCATTTGCTTAGAGGTATCATTCAGTTCTGTTATTTCTTCATTGACTTTTTGTCTAGTTACCCTATCTCTTTGTGACAGTGGGGTGTTAAGGTCTCCTATTACAATTGTGTTCTTGTGGATTTGGTTTTTCATGTCCATTATTATTTGTCTTATATAGTTGGGTGCTCTTGTATTTGGTGCATATATATTTATAATTTTTAGTTCTTCCTCTTGAAGTTTTCCACTAACAAGTATGTAGTGGCCTTTTTTTAAAAAATCTCTTTTAATCCTTTTAGGTTTGAAGTTCACTTTGTCTGCAAACAGAATAGCTACCTCTGCTTTTTTCTGGGTTCCAGTTGGTTGGAATACTGTTTTCCATCCTTTGACTTTTAATCTATGAGTTTCTTTTTGAGTCAGATGTATTTCTTGTATACAGCATATTGTGGGATCCTGTTTCTTGATCCATTCCATCAACCTGTTTCTTTTGATATATGAATTGAGCCCATTTACATCTATGGATATCACTGATACGTACTGGCTTGACTTTGTCATGTTGTATTCCTATTGTTAGTTTCCTGCTTTTCTCCCTTGTTTAATTTCTTGGCCGGCCTGGTGATTTCTTTCTGTTGTTGTTCTGGAGATTGTGGTCATTTTTATCTCTATCTAGGATGTCTTTCAGCACTCTTTCTAAGGTTGGTTTGGTGGACATGAATTTCTTCAGTTGTTCTTTGTCATGGAAGTATCTTGTTTCTCCATCAAATTTGAAAGACAGTTTTGCTGAGTACATCAGTCTGGGTTGAAAGTTGTTTTGTTTTAGGGCTTGAAATACTTCACTCCAAGCTCATCTTAACCTGAAGGTTTGCACTGAGAAGTCTGCTGTGATTCTAATAGGCTCTCCTTGATAAGTGAGCTGTGTCTTTTCTCTAACAGATTTTAGTATTCTGTTTTTATTCTGTATATCTGAGATCTTAATTATTATATGTCAGTGCAGATTTCTGTTGGTTTTGACTATTTGGCATTCTATATGCCTCACTTATTTGTATATCAGATTTTTTTCCCCATGTTTGGGAAATTTTCTGCCTTTACTTCTGTGAATAGCTTAGTTATGTCCTTTGCATTGTCTCCTGCCTCTTCACTGATGCCTATTAATCTAACATTGTTTCTCCTGGCATCATCTTGAAGCTGCTGGATTGTCATTTCATGCTGTTTTGTTGTTTTTATAAGTTCTACTCTTTCATGATCGCTATCTGCAACCCTGT
The DNA here is from genome assembly GCA_004027295.1 of Dolichotis patagonum. NCBI lineage: Eukaryota > Metazoa > Chordata > Mammalia > Rodentia > Caviidae > Dolichotis > Dolichotis patagonum. The sequence continues at coordinate 3,832 of PVJX010048763.1, forward strand.
TCTCAAGGTCCAAAATTCTATCCTCAGCTTCATTTAAACAGTTTTGCAGGCTTTCAATACAATTTTTTGTTTCTTGGATATCTCTTTGAATTTGTATCATGGATTCTGCTTGTTTTCTGCATTGTTCATTCTCAATTTCCCATGCTCCTGTATTTTTTTTTTTATCTATTTCTTCTCTAGCTATGTTGAGCAACTTGTTTACTAAGGTTGTTATTTCTGTCTTTACATAATACATTATTTCTGAGAGAAAGGCCCCAGAAACCCGGGCACAGCCATGGCGGAATCCAGCAACCTGCACAAAGAAGCAATTCACCTCCCCTCTTGGTAAGCGCATCCCTCAGGCATGAGCAAGGAGGAGAACCAGAGATAGGCCCCAGAGACCCAATCACGGCCATGGCAGAATCCAGGAGCCTGCACAAAGAAGCAATTTGCCAGCCCTTTTGGTAAGCACCTTCCTCTGGCATGAGCCAGGAGGAGAACCAGTAGTGGCTCTTGAACCTACCGGTACACGGGCTTGCAATCAAACATCCCAATCCCCCCCCCCCCGTTAGCAACTGGGGACAGAGGTCTGAGCATCTCTTGGCAGGATGACTGTATGCAACATAGCAAATATAGGGGGTATCCTCTATCTTCTCTTTGAAAGCAAGTGTTGTTTTCAGTTTTGTTTCTTATGATTATTTGTTTTGCTCTATTCAGTATTCTCTTTCGATTGATTTTATAATGTTCTGTCTTTGGTTTGATTTTGCTATACTTAATTAACTAGATGACTATTGTAAAGATAATGAGATATACAAAGATATCTATTACTGTTATACATGTAACTTGCGGTGAGGTTCTGTATCAAATTCACTGCACTGTCTCAATTGGCTTTGTTCTGTCTTGTTTTGTTGTATTTCTACTACCTTCAAAGAAAAAAAACCAGAATTACATAAGGTGATTAAAAAGGAAATAACAACAAAACAATAACAGATCAGTAAGGTACTGAGCAAGCTTAAACATGGTATAACTAAACACATAATGGACTTAAAAAGCAAAAGGAGAAAAAGAAAGTGCTCTAAAGGATATAACTGCATGTATGTTTAAGTGTGTAGGATTGATAACCGTATTACTAAATTTTTGTTGGATAGTTGCACAGAACTGTTTGCAGCTTCACTGTTTGAATGTCTACTTTGTATGCTTTAATTTTGTAACATGAACAGCTATTTCTAAGAGGACAATATGTAATTTATCAACTAGTGATTTCTTACTGGTTTTTTTTTTTTTGAAATTCTGTATTATTTTCACCCTTTTTTTGTTTTGCTTTTTTTTCTCTTTAAATAAAATTTTAAAAATTAATACATTATTTCTAATTTGAGTTTCTTTATAGCCTCATGCATTTGTTTCTTTACTTCATTTGCTATCTTTCCAGAGAATTCTTGTGTATGACTTTTAAAGTCCTCTATTTCATTGTCACTTGTACTTGCTCCTGATGGACTAGATGTTTGAGATTGCATTTTGCCTTTTCATTTAGTAATTTTCATCTTTTGGGTAAATTTCTGGTCTTTCTATTCTCACAGTCACAACTTTTTGTAGTGTGTGTTTTAGGGTCCTACTGTGTGGTTGGTGTTTGTCAAATTGCTGGGTACCACAATGAAGAGGAGCTCCAATCTCCTGAATTCCTCCTACAAGGCCTGTTGGGTGAGTCCTATATTCTTTCTGGCCTAACTAGCTTAGAAGCATTGATGTAGGGCAACTCTTAGCTCCTGCTGTTGTTATATCTTCAGGTTGTTGCAGGTCACCAGATATCTCTTGCTATAATGTTTGTATCACCTGAGGCCCTACATGTCACTGGGGCTTTCATAAGCTCTTTTAATTTTCTCTAAGTTGGGGGGGCTTATTGGCACACTCCTCAACCTGTCTGATGTTCTCTGTGTGGGGGAGGGGATTACCCACTCTCTTGCCAGGTTTGCCAAGGCCTTACAGTTGGAGGGAGTTTCACTTCCACTCTTATTTACCCACTGAAGACCTCTATTTTAGGGGCAAACTCACCACACTGACTGGCGCCTGCTGAGGTCTTCTGTTTGGGTGAGGAGTTCCTGAGTCTCTCATCCAGCTAGCATGGTAGTCCACTGTAGTCCAAGGTTCTGGGAGAAGGGGTTGGATCCAAAGATCAGCTGCAGTACTAGGTCCATGAGACGGGTGGGCTCTCCAAGGGGCGGGCCCAGCAGGGGTAGTCCCAGGCAGCTCAGGTCTGTGGCAGGCTTCCATGATGTTCTGCATACATAATTTAAAACAACATAAATTTACATACACAGGTTCCATTCTGGATCTTAACGTTTCTTACTCCATACTATGACTTTAAGTCTGCTGGTGCTGGTAAATGTATGTCAAGTTTCTTACTTCTAAATGCCTTACAGTGGGGGCCAGGGATTTAGCTCAGTGGCACAAGTGCCCACCTGGAAAGTGTGAAGTCGTGAGTTCAATCCCCGGTAGCAAAAAAAAAAAAACAAAGCCTTACAATGCTCCAAGGTGTAGGTCCACTACATTTCACTTGCTTATTCCAAATGGTTTTTAAAATATATCATTTCATTTGTTTATTTGCTTGTTTGTTTAGTGGTGCTGGGAATTGAACCCAGGGCCCAGTTGATATCTAATTTGTTAGAGGACTGCCAAATCACCATCCAGATTCTCTAACCAAACCTAAATTCTCTAACCAAACCTAGATTCTCTGCAGCAATGTAGGAAAGCTGATATTTTATATCATCTTTCTGCTATTCTCATGGGTATAAGCAGGTATCTCACTGCACTTAAAATCCACATTTCTCTGGTTATTAGTAAGTTTGGACATATCTTTATATACTTGTTAGATGTAAAGGACTGTTATACCCTTTGCCATTTCCTATAATATACTCAGTGTTGGGGAGATTTGTAGATAAGAACATATTCTAAATATTGGGGTTTTTAAAATATATTTGAAAATTATAAATATCTTCTCCTAATCTTTCATCTATCCATAAATTTTATTTATTGTCCTTTTTCAAAATAAAAATCCTTAATATTTTTGCTAAACACATTCCTAGATTAACTTGCCTTATCATTGTACTTTTGTTTTCTCTTCCTATTATCATTTAGAGTAGGCTACTCTGGTTTGTTTCTTCTCACACAACTGAACTACAAGAATTTATCTACAAACTTATCAATAAAAGAGTCATATGGACTATTATCTATATGTAAAAATACTACCTTTTTACCTTCAGTAGAAATGTCTTTGTTTTTAGCCCCAGAGTTGCATAAGTAAACAGACTTTGTAATTAGAGAATAGGAGATGAACAAGATCATGTTCCTCTAATGCCTTCAGTGGTTATGAAACAAATTACTCTAGACCGAATATTTAAAATGAGAAGACAGGTAGTGTCTTTTTTCTAGACTTGTCAAGAAACTCACAAATCAAGCCAACCCTAAATCAGTCCAAGTCTAAACCTCAAGGGCAAAGGCCCAAACTAATTTAGCATCTGTCAGTGGACATGAGAGTCACAAGGTCCTCCCCTGGAACTCTGCCTTGTTGTGATCCTAAGTTTTTGTTTTGCTGGATCTTGTTTTGTTAAGTACTACTGTGCTAGAGTAAAAATGACTTTATAAAATGAATGGGAAAATGCTTTCTCCTTTTGTACTTTCTGCAAAGGTTATAAAGAAACAATTCTTCTTCAACTCTTTAAATGTTTGATAGAATTCTCTAGTAGAGCAACCTAGACCCACAGTTTCTTTTTGAAAGTTTTTGAATTAAGAACTAAATTTCCTTAATAGTTAAAAAGATATTTAAGTTCTCTATGCACATGGAATGAATTGTAGTAATTCTTATTTTTTAAAGAAGTGGTCCTTTTCATGTAAGTTATAAAATTTATATGTGAAGTTGTGTGTATTATATGTATTTCCTTTCATCCTTTCATACCCTTGAAGTCTATAGTGATATCCTCTATATCTTTTTCCTGTTTTCTTTGTCATCTTGCTAAAATCTGTTTAATTCTGTTCATTTTTTCAAAGACTCACCTCTTTATTTCTTTTATTTTTCTATCATTTTTGTTTTTAATTTCAGTTATTTCTTATCTTTATTATTGCATTTTTTATTGGCTTTGGTTTTATTTTATTCTTCTTTGCTAAATTTTTGAAGTGTTTCTGTTATGCATTTCTAGTTTGTTTCTACTATAGTCAGAGACTATACTGTGTATGAATTCAGCGTCCCAGAGTGCTGGGATCACAAGTACATACCACCAGGCCTGGCTGATGACGTGGCTTCTTTATGAATACCAGCAACAAAAGTTTCAAGAGATGAAGAAACATTACAGATGACACAAATGATTTTGACTGTTGCATTTTGAACTTATTCTTTTCTTTCACTGTTTGCATCCTAAGACTCAACTCGTTTCTTTACCATCTTTACCATCTTCTTACACAAGAATGCAGATTTTGGCCAGAGGTTAGGGTGGGGACAGAAGTATTTCCATCCAGCAAGCTTCCAGGGAATGTGGATGCTGAAGGTCTGTAGTCCCCAGTTGCAGTATTGCAAAAAACTTTCCTGATTGGTGTCCTACCTTTTTTTTTTTTAACCAAGTTCAAACTCACAACCTTGCACTTGCCAGGCAAGCTATATCCCTGGCTGCCTTCTTCCCTTTCAAGCCCAATGCCCAACCTGCAGCCATGGTGACATCTCCAACATGCAGATTGCAACATTTCCCTCCACAGATTCCTCCTCTTTGCCCAGACTCTGCCCCTGCCACATGCTGTAGCCCAGGCTCAGTGTTATGATGAACAGGTTCAGTGCCCTTGATCTCTATTCCCGAACTTCCTCTCAGGTTCTCTTCATCTAAAACAATGGTTTTCTTCTAGTTAGCATTGACACTCCTCCTCTGAGTCTTGTAATAACCCATTCTATACACTTCCTGATTCCTCCAGTCATGTACTTATCAACCTGTAAAATTGATTTTTCCTAATTATTATTATTATGTCTGCATGAGGGAAAGAATGTAGCTGCAATTGTTTTTGTTGTATCTCATCACATTGTTTTGCACACAGAAATGCTTAAAACTCAAGTATTAGACTGAATGGAAAAGGGAGAAATATTCAGGAGGTAGATACTTCTAAGAGACCAAATTTTAGATCTCAGTTTAATGATGAAATTGATTAAGTCTACCAACTGAAACATCATCTATTTTGAAGTTGTCTAACTACTATTACATCATACCAGGCTTGTAGTTCTGTTAAAATTATGTTTTACCTAAACAAGACATAGCACATATTTTATGTATAAAATGATAAGCCCTGACCTGCTGTTACCTACCTTTATAGAAGAGCTAAAAAATTCAAGCATGAATTGCAGTAAAATGTGCAAAATAAGGAAAAAGTGGACAGTGACTAGGAGAAGAGTTAAATGTGAAAGAATCTTGTAACAGACTCCCCAAGACAGATTCTTAGTGTGTGGGTCCCAGTAAGTTAATTTTTCTTAATGGAACTTAGCTATAGATTCCACAATGCATTATTTTTAAAAATAAAAATGAAATCTTCTCCAGATTGAAACAGGCACATAAGCTTGACCTAAAAATCTATATGGTTGATGCATTTTATCACAGAAGATCATCATCATCTGTTGTATTCTGGCATTTTTCTTCCACTGATTTTTTTTTTAACTAGAGATTTTCTTTTACATTTCAAGGAAGGCGGACATAAAGAGAGCAATAGGATCCAGCTGCCTTTGTTTCCTCGTTGCTACCAGATCCTAACTCTCCCCTATCTGGCTCAGGGCCCTGGGCAGGAAGATAAGGCCACTGCTATCAAGATATCTGAAAGGTCACCCTTGGGAGCCCACCTGTCTCCTTCCTGAAAACAATGCTCACTTTGTCCTTGCTGCAGTCATAGCTCACAGGGCCAAGCTGGTTAAGGCCTGCTGTGTTTGCCCAAACTTGCTTCCTTAGAAGGATGAAAGAGGAATAACAAAAAAGGAAAGCTGGAGCTAGGAAACTAGCAAAGTCTCTTTATGTTGTGTGTTTCTGTGCAAGAATATTCAGTGTTTCAAGGGTGTGAATTTGTTTTCAACTTGCACATGAGAAAGACCTACCCTTTAGGGTTTCGCTTTACACAAAAGCACTCTGTGGCCATGTTTGTTTCATCTCTACTCCAGCCAGAAGATTTGTGTACTATACTCCTCAAGGAAATCAAATCCAGGCTGGGGTGGCAGGATTAAGGGGTAGAGGAGTGTGGAGCGGGTGAAGGTTGGTTAGGGGCAGTGCCTTCCTCCTTTAGCGTTATGGCCTCTGTTAAAATCCCAGGGAGGACTGGGACTCCCTCTTTAAATCATTGGTGTTAAAAAATGAGGACAAAGGCAAGAAGAGGGCCTACGTGAAAGTGGTAATCCAGCAGGTCCCAGGGTTACTGGACCACAGTGTCCAGCCTGGAGGAATACCATCATCCCAGACTTGGTTCCTGACCTCACAGATAAGAGTAGTGTGTTACTTCACAGGAGAGTCTGTTACTTCAAGGGACTGTGTCACTTCACAGAAGACTGTATCACCTCAGGGGAATATATCACCTCAAGTAAGTGTGTCACCTCACAGGAAAGTATGTCACCTCTGGAGTGTGTTACCTCACTGACCAGTGTGTCACCTCATAAAGAAGTGTGTTATCTCACAGGGGAGCATATCACCTCAGGTCAATGTGTCACCACACAGGAAAGTGTATCACCTCAGGTAAAAGTGTCACCTCATGGGACAGTGTGTCACCTCAGGAGAATATGTTACCTCACAGGAGACTGCGTCACTTCATTGGAGACTGTCTTCTCAGATGAGTGTGTAACCTGACAGGAGAGTATGTCACCTCTCGTGAGTGTGTCACCACAGGAGAATATGTAACCTCACAGGAGACTCTGTCACTTCATTGGAGACTGTGTCTCCTTAGGTGAGTGTGTCATTTCACAGAGGAGTGTGTCACCTCTGGAAAGTGAGTCACCTCACAGGAGAGTATGTTACTCAGAGGAGTGTGTCACCTCACAGGAGAGTATATCCCTCAGATGCGTCACCTCATAAAGTAGTGTGTCAGCTCAAGTGAGGGAATGTGTCACCACACATGTGAGTGTGTCACCTCCCAGAGAAGTGTGTCACTTCAAAAGAGTGTCATCTCACAGGGGAGTGTGTCACCTCGCTGAGGGGTGTAGGGTTGAGGGGACAGGGACCCAGGAGTGTCATTTTCCTGAGAACAGCGTGTCTGTACCAGTCATCCCTAGCTGGTTACCCTTGGGCAAGGCTTCCTTGTTCTCCACTTCCCCAACCTGACCCGTGTGACTTGTGTGTCTGTCACTTGGTCACTTGTCCCTCCCTGCTCTCCAGATCACAGCACTCTCTGTTCTCCGAGTGGACATGTGTGTGTGTGTGGGGGTGCTCCCGCAGGGCCACCATGGGTCACCGAATGCCACCGCCACTGGCGTCCGGGATTGCAGGTCTCACCTAAGTAACCTGGCTGTGTGTGGGTCTATCTGCAGTGACACGTGGCTT
>PVJX010048765.1:0-11352 GCA_004027295.1 Dolichotis patagonum
AACCTGGAAAGGTCCACTGTCTGGGTGAGGGGCCACCCAGTCTCCCATCAAACCAGCATGGCCAATCCAGTGCAGTTCAAGGATTTTGGAGTGAGAGTGGAAGCCAAACACTCACAGCAGTGCTTTGTCTAAGAGATGGGAATAATAGCGGAGGGCAGCGGGCAAGTGGGGTGGGTGTGGTGGTCCTCTGGGCCTGCTCACAGGGGGAGCATGCCAGAGCGCAGGCCCAGTGATGTGTTCTGCCCAAAGCCTCCTTATTTCTCAAAGGTTTGTCTCCTGGATCATTCTTTTTGCTCAGTCTGTTACATAACTTGCTACTTAATTCTCTATTAAAGCAGAGATATAGATGTTTATTTATGAAGCTTATGGTCTTATTTCTGTAGTATCTTCTTCTAATAATCTTTTCCTCCTCCTCCATCCTAGAGCAAATTCTGTTTTAGTTACTTTTCTCTCTTTTCTGAGACAAAATGCCTGACACCCAATATTAAGGAAGGAGAGGTTTATTTTGCTCACAGTTTGTAGATGTTTCAGTCTGCAATTGGCTAGCTCCAAGGCAGAGTGGCACGGTAGATTGGTAGCTGTTCATGGTGGTAGATGACAACAAAAGCTGCAAGAATAAAAAAGGAAAAACAAACTTCTTTTCCTCTCCTATATTGCAAGTAGTGTATGTAACCTGGCAGGATTGTAGCATTCAGATCATCTCTCTGCCCTTCTCTTGCACTGACTCAGAATATTTAAAAAGTGAAGACCCTGGCCCCCTGTTGAGTCACTTAGTTAAACGTCCAAACTTCGCAAATTGACATAATAAATCTCCATTACAACATCATGGAGCATAAACAGCCAACCTAGGGCATGTCTTCTATACCCAACAATGTAGAACTGTTGAGTTATTTAGTTAAGTTTCAAAATTTCTCAAGTTGACATAATGTATCAACCATTCCATGTGCCTCCAGACAATTTCCTGAGTTTAATCATCACTGCACTGGTACATCTGCTTTATAGCTTCACCTTCTCTCCTGTATTTTCAGTTCATTCTCTTAACAGTGACTCAGTCCTTCAAACCCACTGGGACCCAGTTAGCCTTTCTCCAACTCTTCATTCTCTATTGTACTTTTGTTTTCCTCATTGAAGAATTTGTCATCTCTCTTCCTTCTATGTAATGGCTGAGGAGACTAAGAACAACAAAAGGAAAGCAACAACAAAATATGCATCTTGGACTAAATTCAACTTGCCAGGTTAGCTGCCGTAATACACACCTGCAATCCTAGCAACTAGAGAGACTGAGGAAGGTGTATTTCTGTCACGGTGTGTGGCTGAGGCTGCATACAGGCTGAGAAATTGCTCAGAGATGAGATTTAGTGCAAACACCAAGAGGACCCAGAAGAACTGATTCCAAAGTCTCAAAAAACAGCAATGAGCTGAGAAATCTGTGATTATTTATTTGCAACTGAAGGACATGAAAATGAAGACATAGAAGAAAAGCTTTTATAACATATGATATAGGAGCTTTTGTCAGGAGAAAGAGCTGGAAAAGTAAGGTTGTTATGTGGCACATGTTGACTCAGTAATCTTACTGGGGCAGAAAGAACATAATGGCCAAAGCAAACATCTCTGAGAACAAACTGCTTTTAATTCTGCTGACTGATGTCCTGTAGAATCTGTTCTAAAGTCTAACCAGGCATTCTGAGAGAACAATAACTATTGTCCCAAGTTCTGTTCCTTGTTATATTTAAATTCAATCACTGCTTTGGTCCGTGTATCCGCATGATTCCTGCTTTTTTTGTTTTATAATCTATATTGGGCAGGCGTGGAGAGTACATGATACAGAAGTATTGGGCTTGATGTAGAAAGCACATCATGGTGTCTTCACAAAGTCTCCATGGGAGCAAACATACAGTGTTCTTTGGATGACAAGAAAGAGCAGGGAAAAAAGAGAGATTACTACAGAAAAAACTGTGGGAATCCAAATGCAATAATTGAGACCAGAGAAACAGAGTTTAAGATTGAGCCAGTAGGATCCAAAGGCATGTTCTCAGTCTTCATTTGAAGTTTATGAAGTGACCTGAAGTTGGGCCTGGAGATTAGTAATATCTCTTTCCAAATTTGTATGATAGGCACCATGGGAAAACATTGTACATATTCGCAATTTTCAGAATGACACAAAGGAATAGAAGTAGCAATAACTGAATGATACTCAGTGACACAACTCAGTGGACTACCTGTCTATAGGACTTGTTGGTGTTTGCTAAGCCAGCTGACAACTGTCTCAAGGGTGACAAGTCTTTGTAGTATTTCTTCATCAGCATTAGATTGGGTGAACAATTCCAAAGTAACATTTTTGGAATAGGCATTCATAATGTGAGGAGTTTGAGCTGATTAAGTTAAAGCAAACACCGCAGTTGCTGTTACAGCAGAAAATGCAATAGACACAGTAAAAACTGAATTAGAATGTCCAGAAAATATATTTTATTAATTTTATTGATATACTTTCGATATGGCTAAAGATCATATTCATCATAGGGAATTTATACCTGAATATAATATATCCTGTTTCTTTTTTTTCCCAATTCCCCTTTCTCCCTTTATGTTTTTGTTGGATATTGTTCAACTGCTGAGGCAATTTGTTTAAGAGTGGAATTTATCACCCAAGATTGATGAGGAGCCATGCTTTGGCTAATTTCTTAGCCAATTTGGCTAATAATTGGAAAATATTCCTATATTTTGACAAGTTTCTGAGTATCATAGTGTGTGCAATATCTAGTGAGAAATATTATTTATAATACAAGCAATTAATGAGGTGGCAGGTGAGCAAACAAATATTAAGAGCTTTAAAAGTTCTGTAATTACAGTGAGAGGAATTATGTTCAGTTGTTTTAGGTACTTGATTAATAAGAACTAGAATATATGAATGGAAAGTGTAGATTATAGCAGGGTCAGAAGTATAATGCACAATTCATCTGCGCTTATCTATATGTTTGTAATATAACTACCAATTCTAGTAATAGGTGAAAGAAGGGGATAGCTATGTGCCAGGAGGATTTATTGATAGGGAAAATTAAATGGCTAAAGAAATTTGTAACAAGATTCCAGCAAACCCAGGATTTCATGAAGATGGGCTGCTATAGTAATTAAAAGGCAGATTATAATTCCAGATAAAATTAGATTATATTATCATCAAATATGGGAACTACTTTTATGCAATAGAACTTCCTAGGTGTGTCCCCGATTATAAATAAATGAATTTACTTTTCTAAATCCAAATTGGGCTCCAGAGGCAGGGCAAGCTGGCTCATAATTTTATACTCTTACAAGACTGAATTGTGCAGTGCAAACAAGCCAGCTACAGGTGCTGTCAATTGCCCATGGACTCCTCATCCAAAAAATATTAATGTTTCTTTGGAAAGAACATGTCTTAAGGCTGCTATAATTTTAATTTGGCCCATAGAGTCTGAATCAATTTCTGTTCTATTGGTGGCAACTGATTTTAAATGAGAAACACATCCATAAAGGGGTTATGCTGACTTTGGCTTGACTACCTCATGGGGGCATGAACATTCCATAATCAACTTCCTATTAGTATTAGGGTGCAAGGAGTTGTCCCTTTTCCCCTTTTCCTCAAATAGGATTTCCATTTACATCAAATTTAGAGTGGCACTCATTAGCCCGGTGACATCTGTTTCCACATTTTTAACATGTTTGCTTGGGTTTTATATCAGCATCTTCTTGGTTATTTTTTATTTAAGGTGATCCTTCTTGCCGTGATTATAACACGGTTGGGGCTTCATGGCTGCAGAAGAGCTTGAGCTTTAAGGAGAATCTATTCCTATATTTTGACAAGTTTTAGTCATTTCTGCAATATTTGGATTTCTTTCATTCACAGGAAAGTCTAGTAGAAGGGAAAATGGATGCATAATGGAAGTTCTTGAAGGGGCAAAGTAGACAGGCCAAAGGAAAAATGTTTCTCTGTTGAAGCCTCTTCTGTTTGTATGGTACGAATAACAAACCTGCGGAGGTGACCCCTAACAAGATGAGCACAATTTACTAAGCTGAGGCATTGTTTCTGTTTGCAACCAACCTTTCTCAGTCCTCTGCATCCAAGCTCCCTCCCAATGTGAGGTAGGGACAATATTGGTGACTGATAATTAACAATTCAACAAGCTGGGACTCTGAAACTTCACAGCCGGATAGTTTAAAAGAGAATGCACATACTGCTGGAAGCACTTTTCTTCTTTAGAGAAAATTTGACCCATGAGAGTAACACAAATGAAAAGTCAAAAGTAAAAAAAATAAGATAAAAGGTATGTAAAGAAACACTGCCCTCTCTCACTTAGCACTGTGACAGTTAAAAATGCTCTGGGTTGAAAAATCTAACCTTGATATGGCCGGTGACTTCCCAGTATATTCTCTGGCTGTCTGTATTTTCTTACAAGGGAAATGAAGAGCTGGAAATCCTTGTTACTGTTCAGACTGTTCTTCTACACTTCTTCATAGCTGTGAGTTTTGCCTTGCAGTTTTGTACTTCCCAGTACAAATAGCTGCCCCACTATTCTTTCATCTCAGATGTGAGTTTGTGACCCACGTTGGGTGCCATTTGTCACAGTGTGTGACCATGGCTGCACACAGGACAAAAAGATTACTCAGACATGAGACTTACTTCAGTTACGAAAAGGGCCCAGAGGGGCTGATTCCAGTCTCAGGAAAACAGCAGTGAGTCGAGACCTCTGTAGCTATTTATTTGTCTTACAGACATAGGAACAAAGAAAAGAAAAGCATTTGTAACATATGGAATAGGAATTTTTATCAGAGAAGGTTGGTTTGTTAGGTGATACATGTTGACTACGTATTTTATTTTAATTCTGACTGATGTCCTGAAGAATCTGTTCTAAACTGTGCATTCTGTGAGAATGGGAACTCTTGTTCCAAATCTCATTCCATGTCACACTCAGATTCAGTCTTTCCTTTGGTCAACATCTGTCTCCTATTTTTAAGTTCATGTCCCACAGGGGCAACTTAATGATATGCTGCTTTAAAATATATTTTAAAACATTTAAAAGACACAGAGTAGGTTAGTGTGCAGGCCTTCTTCATGTTCAATTCACAGCTATGCAAAAATAAACAAATAACTTAGGAGACGGAGGCAGAGGACTGCTACAAGGTTGAGACCAGCCTGGGTTAAATAGTGAGTTCAAGGCTGGCCTTCACTGAAGAACAAAACTCTGTCTCAAAAATAAATAAATAAATAAACAAGTAAATTAATTAATTAATATGTAAAGTAATAGATAAAATAAGCTCCCCAGCAACTGTGTACCTGCAACTATCTCAGTAGGATGTGATCATATATCCAGCACTGAAAATGGAACTTTAGAAGTTACATCTTTTTCATTTAGATTTAAATAAATTGAGCAGGCTTCCTCCTGAACACAGCAAACACTCCCTCCTCTCCTCAGCCCAGATGAAGTGACAAAATATGCAGACAGTAACGTCAGAAGGCCTGGAGCAAAGGTCTCTTTCAACAAGAAAGAGGACAATGAACTGAAAGTTGCAAAGCATGTTTGCAGATTCACATTATTACTCTGCTCCTGCTGCTTCTCCTCTTTGCGATAACATTTTATTACTCATCTGTACATAACGATGTAGTGACCTGAGGCAAATGCACCCTTTATCTTCTTGGAGCTAACATAGAATAGCCAATATTTATGGCCCCCTTTTATTTGGTTACTGGTGAGCAAACAACTGTAACTATATGAACTTAAATGGCAAGCAATGGTTTTGGTGGACCAAGTAGGAGATATATCCCCTCACCTCAGAGGCATTCACCCCATCAGAAATTTGGAAAAATGGACTGACTGCTGTGGGTAGAACCCCAGGAAATCTTGAGTAGCTGATGGAGACAATTTTGCACCCAGAAGTCTTCCTTTATTCCTGTTCATGTCATCAGCTATCAATAAATAATTTTGGTAAAAGAGAAAAAAATGTTACTTGTGGAACTGACAGGTTCTCCCTGGTTTTCCACCAAAAGGTGCACTCCAGAGGGGCATGTTTCTACCATTTGGACCATGTCCTAGGTCTTTCAGCACCGCTGTTTAGGTAATATAAGAAACTTCATAGTTTGGCACCATTTCTGACATGTTGCAAGTCATTTTGGGGGTACTACAAGTAGCCAGAGTGATTCGCGGTTGAGCAGTATCTTTACTATTTGTGGGCATTTGAACCTACATCAAGTCAGTTTGAGGCACTGAGTGGTGCTAGAAGAGCCTCGGAGGTACAAAATATTTCTAAGCAGTTGCTCTGTTGATGTCCAGTATTCATTTATCTCCATGTGCTTGGATATGCTTTCACTTGCTTTTGTATCTTTTATCTTTCTCTTTTGGTAACCGTCTTTATTCTATGATGCATAATAGCATTTCAGTACCTTCTAGATCTATGTAAGCCACTGGGGGATTCACGCTATCCTGATAATTCTTTGTGAGTCAATTTAGAGTTCAATGTTTTTGAACAAATCATCAAAAGAAAAAAATCTGGATTTAAAGATTTTAAGAAGATCGAAGCACTGGTGGTTTGTTTAATGATTTCCGTTATAAATTGATCAGCAATAAAAATGCTTGTCCTACTTTTCACCTCTCAAGAAAGTTTTTATTACCTGTATCTTAGAAAAAGATGATTTTATTGTGATACTGCATGATCTATTTAACTGAAAGCCTAGTCTGATTTTATACAACTGTTCTTAAGGTACTTCAGGACCGGAGGTTTAGCTCACTGGCATAAGTGCCTGTTTGGCAAACACCAGGACATGAGTTGGATCCCCGGCACCAAAACAAAACAAAACAATTTATGAAGCGCCTGACTGGCAAGTGTGAGGTCGTGAGTTTGATCCCTGGTACCGCAAAAAAAAAAAAAAAAAAAAAAAGGGCTGGGGATTTAGCTCAGTGGCACAGTACCTGACTAGCAGGCGTGAAGTCATGAGTTTAATCCCTGGTTCAAAAAACAAAAAAACCCCAAAACAACCAACGGTACTTCAGAGTAACTTTGGCCAGGATAATATCCACAGCTGTATTTCTTTTCTTTCTCTGGGTATACAACAAATTAAAGTAAAAGCCTTTTATAGCCACTAACCATATAACTACTCAGCAAATATTGGTGAATTTATTGTTTGCTTTTTCTTGTTTGTTTGCTTTCCTTTTCTTTTTCTTTTTCTTTTTTGAGGGAAAGGGAGAGGTGGAAAGAGGAATTGAATTCATGACCTTGCACTTGCCACGCAGGCACTTAGGCCACTGAGCTATATCCCTAGAACTTTATTGAGTCTTAAATTTCCGACTTCCTCTCATTTTGGCTAGCAATCTTTCGTTCATTCCAAACCAAATGTGTTTCAAACTATTTGTCAGAAATTGTTTCCTGAAAGTTGAGCTGAATTTTGTATCCTGCCATCTCAAACCTTAACTTGAAAAATTTAAATATTCAATTAGAGGCAATTTACTTTTTGGAGGGAGTATTTTGGTTTGGCTTTGGCGGGGGGAGATAAAGGACAGAGAATATTGTACCTAAACTCCTTTCCTTATTCCATAATTGCCTTGAGCAATGGAGCCTGATAGAATGTGTAGCTGTTGATTAGCTGGGTCAATTAGTAAATCTTAAAACTTAGAGCAAGAACTTCAAACTGACAACCTTCTGAAAATTTAAAGATAGATTAATTTGGTAAGCAATCTCATTGGAACTGTATAGAATTCTACCTTCAGATACACAAATTCAGGATTAAATATTAAATTGAGGACTATGAAATGGAAAATCGTGCCCATAGTGCAACTTTTTAAAAGTTGAAAAATGACATACTTGAGTGCTTGTTTTATGTTTATGTTTTACATATAAAGTCTATGTAAGTTTTTTTTGTTTTACACGTAATATAATGCTTCACATGTAATGTCTATGTATGCATATGTATCTGTAATCATTTAGGTGGTACTACAATAATTTAAAAGTAAGATCACTCACCAACTAAGAAAGTATAAAGCCAAAAACCTTATTGTTCAAGTGACTTAGGAAGTCTTTTAACAGATGTAGAAAAAAGTATCCTCTAATTTGTTAAAATTCATTTGGCCTGTGTCAGTCAGAATTATATTTTAAGTGCTTGATTTTCAAAAAAATTTCAAATTTACAAAGATTTTAATTTTACAATTTTTTTATAAAAAGTTTAAAGAGCATAAAAAGAGTGCAATTATAACTTTTGAGGTTGTTAAAATCTTAAAGACTTTCGAGTTAGACTGGATTGAACAATCAGAAAATGAGGCACATGTATAACACTGGCTGGGAATTCTTTTATTTAAAAGTTTAAACTGTTTAAAGTTTAAACCGGTATAAGGACTGTTTCTAGTATTAATAGGAGGGCTTCTAGACAGCAGTATTTCATTTGTCATTATGAAGAAAATTGGCAATTTTGTCTTCTGCATTAACTTGTGGTTGAGAAGTATTGTCCATTTGTGTTGTGCTTCCTTCTAATTACAGAAAACAGCTGGCTCCACGTGTACTCTGGAATGATAGATCAGGAGAGTCATATGGCACCAGTGCTTCCCTGTGCGGTTTCTCCATCGTCTTTCTACATCTTCTGGGTTGTGCCATTGTAAATGACAATGTCTAGTAAAGTACATCTACCAAGGAAATTTACTTATGTGCAAGTTTATTACTTAGCATGGTATTCTTTTGATTAGAAAAATTAATTGAAGTCAATGTAATTACTAAAGTACAAAAACCCCAGAATTCTTTCAAAGTTTTTTAAGCAACATTTTTTTGTATGTAGCCCAACAAGATATAATTTCCAGGTATTGACGACAATACTTATATTTTTTCTCAGAAAAATAAGTCATTTTGAAACATTTAAATTAGATAAATATGTAAGTTAAACATTTGAGTAATTTATAATCAACTTAAAATAGTAAAGACATTTCCTAAGTATAAATGCATGTACTCTTTGGTGCTTAAATTTATGAAGGATAATATGCTCAAGTCCATTATATATGTTTCATAGATTATTAACGTATGTATATAGGTAACACTAAAATGTGATGGAAGGGTATTTTATCTTTTGATAAGTTTCAGAGTAACACTTCTAGAAAGACAATAAATATCTGAAAATGGAAAATTGTCAAACTCTAAATCATGTTAAAATGAGATTTAAATAAATCTCAAAGTGATCATGGGATATATCTACTCATCATTTTATGACTTTCTAAAGTTAATAATTTGTATAAGCACTGTTCACTTAATATTCTAGTGCAATTTTTTAAAAAATATTTTACTTAACTTTTGGAAGGGTTAAGAGCAGTGACTTAACTGATCTGCTCCTGGCTTTGTTTATGCAGCCTAATGTTAACAGTTTTAAGAGAGATTAAGAAGTTTACTTGTTTCTCAGTAATTGATAAACTGCTATTATTTTTAATTGCTAGTCTTTGCTTGAATTAAGTACTTAAAATTAAACCTTTAAAAACAAAACACTGCATCTTTACACAGAAGCCTTAAAGTTTCATGACAATAATTTTGGTGTTTTCCAGCCTCAGTTGTGCTCTGTGTTCTGCTCTAGGAATATCATTCTGATACTTGTATGTGACAGTGTGGGACACAAATGTGAGTTACAATGTGAGTTTTACTATTACTGGTAACCTAGGTGCATGATGGAATTATTTTGTAATAATCCAAAGGTTGTAATTTCATTGTAAATATGTCATACATATTAATAGTAAAACTTTGAGTAACATATTTCTATTAATATCAGTCTGTTCCAAAATAAGTATATTAAAAAGTTAAAAATATAACACACAAGGATAATGTTAGCATCTTAACATAAAATACTGAAGTTCAAATGTTGATCTGTTCCTAATAAAATCTGCATCAAAATTTTAAATAAAAAGTTTTAAATTTTTTGATGTATTTTTTCTGCTCTCTCTTGTCAGGATAAAAGATTTAGAAACCTGAGTCTTGGGAAGTTGATATTTACTTAGATATCTGTTCAAAATTTTGTTTAATAATTTCAGTTACTTAAACAGCTATTATATACTTTTGTTATTTTTAAAAGTGTAATTCTTATGGTATTATGTAGTCATGATGTTTATCTTAATATGTAAAAACAAATTATTTTCCTTAATTGCTACTTGTGTATTTTTTATAGTCATATAATTAGCCAAAGCCATGTTTCTCTTGGTAAGTAGGAGACATTCTTGATCAAAAATGTATAATTCTTGTAAAATAGACAGTAATACTTGTATTAAAAAGTGAAATATTTAGGGATTAACCTAACCGAGGAATTAAAAGACATCTCTAATGAAAGCTATATTACTCAGAGAAAGGAGATTGAAGAATATAATAGATGAGAGAAATATATACCCTGTATAAGGCAGAACCAAAATAGTCTAAATGCCAGTACTTTCAACACTATTATTTTGATCCAGTATAATCTCAATCAAAATGCTAATAACACTCCTTACCTAACTGGAGAAAGTAATCCTAACATTGACATGGAACCAGAAGAGACCTAGAATAGCAAAAGCAATGCTGGGTAACAGGGCAAGGCAATGGGCATCTTAATCCTGGACTTCAAATTAGGGTACAAAACTACATTGACAAAATCAGCATGGTATTGGCAAAATACTACCTCACAGACTGATGAAACTAAATACAAGAAATAACTCCAGGCACATTCAGTTATGTTATTTTTGATAAAAAGTCCAAATTCTTTTGAAGGAAGAAAGATAACCTCTTTAACAAATGGTCCTGGAAAACTGGATATTCATGTACCAAAGTTTGAATATAGACACATATCTCTCATGCACTAAATTAAAATCAAAATAAGTCAAAAATCTAAGCACTATAACAGAAACAATTGATCTGCTGGACAAAATAGTTAAAACTCTTTAAGACATAAATGTAGTCAAAGACTTTGAACAGAACTCTAGTTGCACAAGAAACTTTATTAAATCTTCTAAAAGCTTCTAAAAGCTTCTTCACAGCAAAGGAAATCAGTTACTGAGTGAAGACACAAACTACAGAATGGAAAAAAAAATTGTCAGCTACTCTCAGACAAAGCACTAATATCAAGAATGTATATAGAATTAAAAAAAAAATAGACCCCTAAAACTTAAAGGTCCAATTAAGAACTGGCATCTGTTTACAAAAGCTTTGTTTCCATTTCTCCTTTCTTTTCTCACTTTTTTTACCCTTTCTTCCTTTCCCCACCCCTCCTTTGCTTCCCATTTGAGCATTTTCTTCTAATTACAAAATATCCATTAACTATTTTGGCCCTTATTTAACTCTCAGTTTCTCACACCAGAGAAACACTTCAGTATTTACACGTGTGTTCAATTTATTTCA
>PVJX010048766.1:0-11355 GCA_004027295.1 Dolichotis patagonum
TCTAGTTGATCTATTTGGGACAGTGGAGTATTGAGTATCCTAAGAACAAAGCAGCAGCATTACAATTGAAGACTCAAATTATATTACAAAGCTAGAGTCAGAAAAACAACATGACACTGGCACAGACAGTGACATGTGAATCAGTGAAAGAGAACAGAGGTTGAGGAAAATGCAATTCTAGCAATCTGATCTTAGACAAAAGGGCTAGTAACATACACAGGAGGAAAGATGGCTTCTTAACAAATAGTTCTGGGAAAGCTGGCTATCCACATGCAGAAGACTGAATCTATACCTATATATCTCACCAACAACTAAACTGACACCAAACTGGATCAAGAACTAAATGTTCAAACAGAAACACTTACTCCACGAAAGGCAAAAACAAGTAAAATTCTTGAAGTCATGGGCATAAGAGGGGACTATTCATTTATTTATTTATTTGGTGGGTGGGTGGTTCTTTGAGGCAGGCTTTTGCTACATAATTCAGGCTGGCCTTGAACTTACTATGTAGCCCAGTTCAGCCTTGAACGTGTGGTGATCCTCCTACCTCAGTGTCCCAAATTCTAGGACTATAGGCATGCAGCACCATGCCTGGCTAGGGACTTAACAAAAACCAAAATACAAAAAAAGTACTATCATGAATCAACAAATAAAATCACATGAGATTAAAAGCTTCTGCTTTGCAAAGAAAACAGTGGAGTGAAGACACAACCTACAGGATAGCAAAGAATTTTGCCAGCTATTCCTGGGACAGAAGACAAGTATCTAGAATACATAAAGAATCCAAAAATTTAGACTTTCCAAAATAAAAATTCCAATGAAAATAGGAATAACTAAAATGAATAAACACTTCTCAGAAGGGGAAGTACAAATGGCCAAGAAATACATGAAAATGTCCAACATTTCTGGCCATTACAGACACACTGCCCTGATTGGAATGATATCATGAAAGGGGCACATGAAGAAGAAAGAAAATGCTAGTGATCCACGCAATACCAGTAACAACCTCCACTGTGACTGTTTCTTAAAGATTTCACTGCCTCCCAATACCGCAACACTATTGACCAGCTTTCAGTATTTGGAGCATGTACTTTTATTCCAACATCTAATCTTATTCTACTTGTTAGGCTGACAAAGAAATATCTAAAATTATACCACAGTCACTGGGATACATACTATTTATCAGTATTTGACTCCCAGGGTCCAGTGGGGAAAGTGAGTGTATTACCAGAATATAGCTTATTAATCTGCCTTCCTTACTACTGAAAATAGTCACTAACATCTGTAACTTTCCTCATGTAATAGAAGCAGCTCCACTGGCCAATTAAAAAAAAAACTAGTGTAAAATAACAATTTAAAGCATTATACTAGGCCGGAGATTTAGCTCAGCAGTGTAAGTGTCTGCCTGGCAAGTGCGAGGTCATGAGTTCGATCTTCGGTACAAAAAAATAAATAAACTAAATAAAACTAAATAAAAAATAAAGTATTATGCTGACAATGTGTATCACTTGCTTTGACACACTGAAAATAATCATTTGTGTATCTTCTTTTAATACACCACTACTAACACCATTTGCTCATTTCTTAAGTTGTATTACTTTTTACTAAATTGTTCAAGTTTCTTGTATATTCTGGATCTGCATCTCTTGTCAGATACACAGTTGTCAAATATGTTCTCTCATTTTTTAGGTTGTTGCTCCACTTTGTTCTTTTTTTGACTGCTGGAATTGATGTCATTTTTTTCTTTTGTTTCCCATGGTTTTAGGGTCACATAAAAAATATTTTTAAGACATGTGCCTTGAAGCATTTTTCTCTACTTTTTTGTAGTATCTTGACTATTTTCAGTCCTACGTTTATGTATGAGGCAGCAAATGTGCCAGTTATCCTGCTCTGATCACTACACATTGTCTCTGCTATTTGAAATACCATGCTGTGTTCCATAAATATGTAAAATGTTTGTATTTATCTATTAACTAAAATGCAAATTATGCTGGTATTATGTCTGGTGACAATATACAAACTAAAATGAATTTTTGTGAAACAACTAAACATTTATTTGCCTTTTGCCATTCTTCAATAATATCATTTAAAAATAGTCCCAGACTCATGGAGACTAAAACATATGTCAGGTGAATGCAATTGCATTTTGGGATTGAGAGTAGATGAGAAAGTTCCAAGTAGAAGTGAACTTTCCTGTAGAGTATATAGGTTTGATAAAGATAGGCTTAGAGTTTACTTCACCTAGAACAAACTGCAAACAGGCTTTTTCTGTTTTTCATTCCTGGATATTTTTGTCCTAGAGTATTTACTTTTAAAAGCTGGATATATCCTTTTTCCTTTTGATATGTAAGTTTCTTTTTAAAAATGTTTTGATAGTTTACTTCACTTGCTGGTTTCCTTTCTGAGTTTACGAATGGCTTGCTCTTGAGTGTTTCAAGTTTAATCCTCAGAAGTTCAGCGTCCTGTGTTGCCTGCCTGTTTGTGAGATGATGGGTGTACAGCTTCGCCTTCACTTGGAGTGAGACTGCAAGAAAGCCTGGCATGTGGCTAAAAGAAAGCATATTTGTCCTTTGAGTAAAACTAATCCATAAATCCACGTGACAATTATAGGGAAACACACATTTTCAAGCAAAGCAAATACAACTTAATGTGCTGAACATAGGGTATTGATCCACCTCCTACCTAATATTCTTTGGTACATTTTTACTAGTTCACCTTAATTTAAAAAACAAAAAACACAAACAAAAAACCTCATTTCTTGGATTTTTACAGGAGGAATACCAATTTGAAAAAATAAGTTATTCATATTGACTGTTTGTAATCTCAATGGGAAAATGTGTTATGCATCTCCAGTTTTCAATTTTGGTAACTCAGTCACCTACTAAAGCAGAAAATAGCACTTGCTCCCAGTAGGGAGCCTCCGCCCTTCAGTCAACCCTGATGAGTTTCTGCCTCTCCCCCACACACTCAGTGATGATACCCTCTTTTTGCCTTATGTAAGACTGGTGAAACCAGAATGTTAACTCTTGATTAATCCTGTACCTCTACCTTATCCTAGTCTTACATAAAACAGAGGAAACTCAGTGTAACTTTCTGTCCCATCAATTAACAGTGAACACTTGCTTTGTGTTTTTTACTCCCCTGTAAACTCTAAAAACTCTGCTCAATGCAAGAGCAGTGCCTGACTCTTTGAAATCATACCTGAAGTGACAAATTTAATATATGCTTGCTGCTTTGCTCACTATTTACATTGAAGGAACCTACTTTAGTTTTAGTTTGTATTTCTATTTAAACCATGATGTGATAGGAACTTTCTTTGTTCACTCAGATAATATAAGAAAAATTCAAGGCTGTATACTGAAATCTGTACATCTACACAATAATACTGTAACTCATCTCAGGTTATCAGTGCTAAGAGTAAAAATGTAAAAACATTTTGAAATTCTGCTCCTGGAACAGGGATTCTGCAATATTAATGCCTTTGCAGGGTACCAGGAACAACGTAACTGTCAAACATCTCTAGTTCTCAACAATCAAAACCACTTCCACAAAAGCTAATATGTTACCTACTATACTAGAGCATTTCAACTCTTCAGTTGGCTTTTTCATTATGCTCTTTTCATATTTCTATTTTTTCCAATATATTTTCATTGTGTACTTCAACTTTGAGGTCTTGACTTGTCTACTATATATTCATGATTTGATCAATCTGGAAGAAAGGGTTAAAGATAATCTAGCATAAAACATTTTTATGTGATTTAATCCACAATGATATTCCAGAAAGCAGTTAAAATATCTGGTAAAATGCATGACTTTTCTTAAACATTTAAAACTTTTTTTTGTAAGAATACCTTAATTTGTTCTATCAGCTGTATACCAAGAATACAATGGTCTTTGAATAGTGACCTAAAAATGGGTAGCTATTTTCTTTCCTCTAAAATTCCCTTCCAAAATCAAATCACAGAATTAATCTGTTAGAAGTTATTTTCTTTAAAAGAAAAATTATATCAAAAATTGGTTAATGTATTAATAGACTTTAATATATGTATAGATACAATATTTGAAAAACTTTCTATGATACAAATATTTAATAGTCAACCATATTTCAATTATCTTTATCAGTTTATTTTAACATAATAAATGTATAGACCACATGTGTTAGAATACATTTATATGATGCATTTATTCAAGCCTTTCTACTTTCTTCCTCCTAGTGAGATTCTGTACTGCTATTCTCTAGTTATGACTCTCTAAATCATCATGGTGACTGAAACATTAGAGCATGTGAAGAGAACGCTCAGATGACTTATATGTGATCCCAGGCCCAAGCATAATGATATAGAACAGATATACCCAGCTCTGAGGTAAGCTCAGAAAGCCACATAGATGTCCCTGTCCTATACTAGATGAACTGGAGACTTCTGAGTAGGTAAATTTCTATTCGTGAATACTAAGAGGTTTTGAAGATTTTTGTTATACACAGAAATAGTTGATAGACACAGAATATTCACTTTCAATATCCTTCATACATGTAAATTATGTCATTTATATCACCTACAAGTGCATTTGTCCTCAGCTGTAAACTGAAAATAATCCCAAAGTCTTCTAATAAAAGCCATATAATAGACTCACTAATTTTAAAGACAGCATTTTTGGTGTGCTACCATTTACTCAGGAAAATTCATACTTTACTTCGAAAAGGAAGCTGAGAAAACATAACATACACCTATCAAACCTTTATTCCATCTCCTGTGTTACATTTACAGTGTGCTGCTTCTTTACCTAATGTCCTTTTGTTTGATGTTTCCAAACATCTCTGGTGGGTTCAAATTTTAAAAATGCAATGACCTTGAATCCTTCACTATATCCTTGTTTTCAATGTTGTTTTGGCCATAACAAAAATGATTTTTAAAAAGAGAGCCCTAACCACATAGTACTCCTTTCCTTGCGGTCTTTTGTTTATGACACTCTGCGTGTGTGTGTTACTTCATATTTTGCTATGGCAGTCATGGTGTGACTATTTTCTCTATTATATACCACATTCATGCCTAGATGATATCCTTGTATAGTGTATCTCTTTTATGTATTTTTTATACTTTCAACATTTTCTTCAATGCACGTGGACTGAATATTGTTTAAAAAAATTTTAAGTGGTGGAAATAAACATAAAACTAGTTAAGACTTCTATCTTTATTGAGGTCTTAAAGCAATTATTGAAATTACTTTGCTGACATTAACATCCAAATTGACTGAGGCTTTAAAACAATTTTTTGTTAAATCTATCATGGCATTTGAGCTTTTTTGATCAAATATAGGGCCCAGTAGTATTAGTAAAAATTATTGGTATTTTAATATTTAATGGCATAAAATTTGCTGAAGGCAAATCATTTGGAAAACAGTCCCTTTAAGAGTTAGTAAAATACATTAATTACAAATGTTCATTTCTTGACCCATTAATGCTATTCTTGATAAATATATTGGGAAACATTCATTTAATACTTCAGTAGTTTTACCATCCTTGCTATCACATTTCTCATTTCATGCTGAAGAGCTCTAATTTCTTCCTTGATTAAGCTTTTGCTGCAATAATAATAAAGAATTATTTTAATTATGAGAAATCTTGATCCATAAAGATTTGATGTCTTTCTTAGTTTAATTTGTATTGTCCTTCCAGATGACACCATCATATAGTTACCTGCCTCAGTAAAATGCTGATTTTTTTTCTGAAATGAGAAGTGACATATTTTAGTTTTTAAAATTTATTATTGAATTATATTTACCAAATTTTCCTTTCTATTAACATCAGATATATTATAATTTATTGATCTAGTTTACAGTTACTATTTACATATTGACTTATAGAGAGCTAGATATTCAAATCATATGGTTACAAAGGATAAGATTTTTGTTTTCCTTTCCTATTTATTGCCCAATAATATCATAGCATTGTTCTTATAATTCTATGAAGTTACACCTTTTTAATATTACATGTAATTTGATGCAGACTTTCCAGCATAAATAGAAACCTGGAGAAGGAGAAGTAAGGCGTTGAGGCATTGAGGGTTCTCCTAAGTGTTGCTGTTTGAGCTGTTGGTTCTCCTGGAGAAGCTCTGGTCCTCACATCAAGCATTGCTTCCTGACTCTGAATGGGAAGACATGTGCCGCTTTATCTCCAGGATGAATTCGTCACACTGACCTCCTGCCATGCACTCCACTGTGCTTATCCTTGGAGGAGCTCGGGACCTCCATGTCGCTGAGGATGCCTGTGGTGCTTTTCAAGACAACCCTGGACTTTATCATGAGTGTGACTCCTCGGCTCAGCATAGAACCCTCAAACCACAGCACAGCTCCTTCACCTCACTGGCATACACTTTCTAGCTTCCACCGTTCACCTTTGGGCCTTCTCACCACAGATTCATAAAACCAACTGGTGTGAGTTCTTTTCGTGGGCTCTAGATCACCAGTTGGACTCATGGGTGGCATTGTCATGGGCTCTGGGTCTTCATCTGCACTCATGTAGGACATTGCTGTGGGATTCAGGCCCTTGGATGAATATTCTTTGTCTTTGGTGTTGTGGACAGATTTCCTGCATTTTCTTGTGTTAACTCTGGGTGACCATCCTAACATAATATAAATTCCATGTCCTGATTCTAATTGTTCTCTACACAACCGCTGACTACAACAAAAACTAAATGAAATCAAATTAGTAGATATAAACATAGCTGATAAATATTTGAAAATATTTGTCTAGGTGAAGGCAATGCATATATTTTCTCAGTGACAGTTTCTAGATATGAAAAAAACATGACAGTGGTCTCACATATTCTATAGTAGTGATTCTAATTTGTATTCCTAGCACGTTGTTTTCAACATATGCACATAATTACTTTTTAAATCTTCCTGTTGAAATGACATTAGAAAACCATTTTATCTAAAATATTTCTTAGTTCTTTTTTTCTCTTTTACCTTAAATATCAGTAAAAGACATCATAATCAAATCTTGGGCTGCCTGGCATGTTTCTATATAGAAACTTCATTTTTAGTCCACCATATCTTCTCACATTGCATGTTCTAAAACATGACCAGATCCAATTTTCAACACTACTACCATGTCAAACTCATATGAAAGGAACATTCTTCTGCAATCTATTTTCTTCATAGCAGAAAATTCTATTAAACATTAAACCTGATTATTATTCTCCCCCGCTTCCAATTGCTCTGTTGGTGCCACAGATCTCAAATGCTAAATAAGAATATTCTTACCATGGTTTCAAGAACTCTGCTAATTTTGCTTTGCCTAGGATATAATTTTATTCTATTGCTCTGTCCTTCTTAACTGGTGGCTATTTTTACTCATGTCGTAATGTGCTACAACCTTTCTAGCTTAAAATATTAAAAATAATTAACTCATTTTATTTCTGTTCATCAAACCTCATGATAAAAATTACTACTTAAGAGAACATGACAGCAGATAAACATGCATGAGAAACATGCATGCTATCTTAGTACTGAGTTATTAGAGTATAGTACAATTTTATGATACTATTAATAAATAACATCATTATATTAGTAGCAATAGTATCAATACTAACATCTACAGAACAATTATCTATGTGCTATGGACAAATTTGTGTACTTTTCATGAATTATCTCACAGATCCTCACAAAAACCCATAAAATTACTAAAAATGTTCCCATATTTCAAAGCAACTAAAAGTAAGGCTTAGAGACAGTAACTTTCCCAAGGTTACGAAATTAACAAATGGTGAAGATAAGAGTCAACCCCAGATAACTGGAAAACAGAAGCTATGTGACTCATTATCAGGTAGCATCAGTATCTGGATTCTATTAGAATTTAAAAGCCAAGATAATATAATCATGCCATAAAATCCTTTGTGCAATTAACCCTGTCAGAGTTAAAATGTATTCTAAGTATTTAAGACAATTTCATACTTGTAAATATAATTTCTCTTTGGATTAGACACTCCGTTTAGTGAAGATTTATTACAGTCATCTTTGCATAATAAAAATCATGTCAATTTAAATCTGGTAAAATGCATTGGATTAAAATAACATCTGAGGGCTTTTTCATAATGTCCTTTGTTTAATGACAGACTAAATTGCATTTTTCCCTTTGCACTCATGTACCTGGCACTGTAGTTGTTTAGGCTCAAAATTAAAAATTAGTTAAATAGGTATCTTTTTGTTAAAACTCAGCAATAGTAGTTTTAAAGATAAGTTTTTCAAAAAATATAAATTTTATATGAAAGAATATATTGAATTATAAATAACATGGAAAGGCAGAGTACTGACCTTAATTTAAAATGTACAAAAATAGCCAAAATATTTGATGGACAATGGGTCAGACGGCATGACAGTTGATCAAATAAACATCGCTTCATTTTAATGGTGATTCTACATGGTAGGTTTATGAGTTTTTAAGTTTATTTTTGCCATGTGTTTCAAAAATGTTAATATCAACTGACGAATGAATACTGTTTTGTACAAATTCAATAAAATACATAATTATTTTTTCCTAAATTAAGAAAAAAACAAAATTGACATTTCAGTAAATATAACCAGGCCAACAAAAATTTATAGGATGATAAGTATTGTTACAAACATTACAGCTGCAAAAGGTTTTAGACAAACAAGCAAGATTGACTGGTCAACTACCTTGTGTAAATAGTTGAAAGAAGCAAGTTACACATTTCACAAAAAAGCTTCATTTGTAACCTAGTTCAAAAGTCCTCTAAAAACATTTCCTCTTGGTTAACATTAAGTCTCAGGTTGCAATAACAAGTTGCATACTATGAGGCAATAAAGCAATGATTTCAACTCTCTTTACATAATTCACTATATATATATATATATATATATATATATATATGTCACTCTTTCTTAACTATTATTTATGTATTAGTGCATATTTGTAGTCCATAAAGATTACATTCCTCATGAGGAGTTTGTACATGTATATAACACATCAAAATTATTTTTTATCCCTTTAGCCTTCCTTATTTACCCACTCCTCTCTTGACAGCCTTTCCTTTTGCAAAATATCTATTTCTTCAGTTGTGACATGTTTTATGTTGCAAGATTTTCCTTTTGAGAAAACAATAGTGTGTTCTTTTAAATTCTGACACAAACTTCTTAAGATGGGTGAAGGCCTTATCAGCTAAGCAGTAAGAAAATACTTCAAAAAAATCATAAATTTTGCACCACATGTCTTGACAATGACATCATTCAGAATTCAGAGCAAACTGTGTTAACCAATAAAGTAAAAACACGCACACAGTATCTTAGCAACCTGTTTCTTTCTTTTATAAGAAGCACAAAAATCACAATTATTTACTTGTAAAATATTGAACATATATCTCTATTATTTAACATTTCTCGTTTTTCAGCAAGTATTACTCAATTTAAAATGGCTTATTTGTTGAATTGAGCATTACTTCTCTGAAAATAACAACCTGAAATCTAAGCAATTTATCACTAATTTTAGTGACAAAGCTTTACTCACTCTAAACTGGAATCATAATTTTAACCAACTATCAATTGTAAAAATGCTTTTGTTTTAGTTCTTGGAATTTTATGGCCACTTTCTGGATTACAGCTAATATTACATTTAAAAGGCCTTGTAAATTGAATGACTGTGAAGATAGCTATGTGTATATATTGTCAGATTTTAACACATGTACACAGTTAGGAAAACAAAGATCTTAAAGGTACATTGTTAATATATACCATCAAAAGTACCATGTGAATTTATCTCCATACCCAGTGCAGCAGAAAGAATCTACTGATGCTACCCTTGGAGTATTGCCACAAAAGTATGTTATACAATTTTCTAAAGGCATACTCACAGTATTTGCATTTGTACTTACAATATTATAGTCTAGTAACAAAACACATTAGGAGTACCAAAATTTTGCGGTGGTCGTCAGCATTAAAGGGAAGCTAAGGTTATGCCTTTATCCTGCAAAGCACAGACAACTAAAACATTTAGGAAGTACTACATACCAAGTAACATTAAGCTTTACACACTGGACACATTTTATTGAGCATTATATTGGAAGCGGAAGAATCATTATCCCTCTAAGATCCACTTTAGTTAATTTAGAGATTAGGACAAGTATAGCAATTAGCAAGTAATAAATACCCTACTGTCTTAATTTGAAATGGAGTCCCCTGTGTCATAAACAAAGCAATGAAAACTGGAGGTAGCAGATTACAATTAGAATATAGATTTTATATATATATATATATATATATATATTCCTAAAATTTTCTTTAATATACTTAAATTTTGTTTCTTATCATTGAGAGAAAAAGAGTAGAGGAAATAGTTATATAGAAAAGAACGCTTCTAAATTTTGATAATATGAACAGATTGATTTAGGAAAATTAATAATAATTGGAGGGAACAAGAAATTATTTGTGGAAAGTTATAATTTTGGAGAATATAATTTTTGTCTTCACTATTTTATACACTATTGAAATTATGTAAATTTCACATTGCATTTTTTTAAACAATTGTTTTTTATTTAAAAGAGAATAAAACAAAAGGGGGCAGTACAGAATAGATCAGAGGAGGACAACATAGGCAATACAATACTTTACATTAAGTCAACTGGACATCAACAGTATCTAACGCCATATCTTACTCTGCTATAGTTGAGCATAGTTTCAATTACAATAATATCAAACATAACACAATAGTATAAAGCCATGCATATAGTGAAAGAATTCCAGGGCTTTCTGAACTGAATAACAGAAAATGATCAATGGGTATTATAATATCTCATTTTTGATAAAAAAGAAAAAAATTTGTTTGAACTATCACACATATTCAAATTTCAATGAGACACAATGTGGTAGACAGAACCAATGGTAATAAAACAAAAAAAAAACATGGTAGGACTTCTAAGAAGGATAATATTAAATCAGCAATAGCTGTCATAATGTTTTCTTCAAAACAGCTGTTCACATCATCATGTATGATATAGTCAAACAAAACAGTATAACACCATTCCAACTGATGATTTAAAACTTTGAAACACTTCGAAGCTATGAGAGGGGGCCTCATGCTTACCATAAAGTCTTATATACTCTTATCAAATCTCATATTAGGGAGATTATATGGTATTTACCCCTGTGAGTTTGGTTTATTTCACTTAAGAGAATGGTCTCAAGTCGTGTCCATTTATTTATAAATATCTCGATGTGATCATTCTTTACAGCTGAGTAGTACTCCATTGTATAAAAATGCCACAACTTTTTTATCCATTCCTCAGTTGATGGGCACTTAGGTTGTTTCCAAGATCTGGCTATTACAAATTGTGCTGCTATAAA
>PVJX010048767.1:0-11354 GCA_004027295.1 Dolichotis patagonum
CAACTGGCTGGGATCAGAGGCCTGTGCCACAGTACTTGCCACTGCTGTCTTTACCGCATCCTTTCCAGAGCGTGTTTCAGAGGCCATGGCACAGACAACCTGAGAGCCGGTACTGGGGTGAGGGGCACGTGTCACCTGGATGTGGCTGGCTTCAGCCCCCTCCCCGAATGCACCATCCAGCCCAGCACTCACTGGGCCTCGCTTTCCCCAAGCCAGGCCCTGGGGCTCCAAACACTGGCCAGAGGACTTGGCATTTCCGCGGTGATCTCCCAAGGTCAGTGAGAGCCCCTTTCCTGCCTGTGAGCAGGACTCTCACTGCATTATCCCATTTTTTCTTGTGACCCAGGAAGCTGAGGTCA
Source organism: Dolichotis patagonum (assembly GCA_004027295.1). Taxonomy (NCBI): domain Eukaryota; kingdom Metazoa; phylum Chordata; class Mammalia; order Rodentia; family Caviidae; genus Dolichotis; species Dolichotis patagonum. The sequence goes on from PVJX010048767.1 coordinate 360, forward strand.
CAACAGAGTCCCTGCCTTATGAAGGCCAAAGAGCTAGGGGGCAGAACAAGAACCCGGCTGCAACCAGGGCACTCAGCTCCGCTGGGTTCTGGGATGACCCAGGGAGTAACTCTATAATGCCCTCATCCAGCAGTGCCCACAAAAAGATAAAAATGTGTAACTGCCCGCTTCTTCCTCCTGGGGAGAGCAGGGGTCCACAGAGCATGGGATGTTCCCTACCCCCACCCCATATGCAAAAGACCTCAAAGGGCAAAAAGAAAAGGCAGGTTAGGGCAAACCAGTGGGGTGCATCAGAGCAGAGGAGTCCCACAGTGGCAGAGCCAGGTGTGGGGAGGGCTGCTAGGACCCCATGCCAACAGGGAGGGTGTGGGTGAGGGCTCACGCACGGGTGACTGCGCAGGTCGGGGTCCTGTGTGTCTCTTGGCTTCTCCTCCCCATCCCACCTTGCTCCTGCTACCTGAGGGGTGAGGTCCTGGGACCTTGTACTCCCAGAACACCTGCTGCCCTCCTCTTGGTGGCTCCCCATCTCCCTAGGGGTTGAGGCCGCCCACGGTTCCTCTCAGAACCACAGCTGCGGTCACGGCATTGCCTCTGTTGGAATTCACTGAGCCAGTCCTCTGCGTCTCCCTGTGGCTCTGTCCGGTCACACATGATCTGATAGTGCAATAGGCAGGGGCCAGGAACCTGCTGAGCATAGCGATGGTCTGGAAAAACCAGTGTGAGAGAGAGAAAACTGGTCGCCCAAAAGGGAAGGCGCTAAGAGACCAAAGACAGGCAGACGGAGCCAGGACCTACAAAGGACACTTCACTGGGGACTTACAGACAGAAGAAGGCCTGGGAGCCAGGCATGATGGCCCACACCTCCAGTAGGAAGGAGGCTGAGGCAGGCGGATTGCAAGTTGGAGTCCAGCTTGGACAACTTAGTTATTTAACAAAATCTTGTCTCAAAACAAAAAATAAAAGGGCTGAGGATGCTGCTCACTAAAGGCTCTGGGTTCAGTTAAAAAGAAGTGTACCTTGGATGGCAGCAACGCAGGAGGATCCCTGTGCCCCAGAACAGGAGAAAGGAGTTGTAGGTTGAGCTCCCCAAAGTGGGGCTGCAGCCAACTGGAAAGTGCCTGGCTTGTCTCAGAGACTAACATCATGGGTCAGATGTCGGTTAAGGAACAGCCCGGGTGCCAGCAGCCAGCAGCACACGATGTGCTGACTCTCTTCACGACTGTTTATCCCACAGCACTTGGGATGGGCCCAAGTGCCACCTGGTGGCAATTCGCAGTTGTACCCAAGATGGCTGTGGTCATGTCAAGCCGGATCATATCATGGGAGGAGCAGGAAGACTCGTCTCCCTCCCTCCCGGTCTTAACTATTCGACAGTTGGGGCCACTGTAGCTCAGAAACAGCAGGTGGACGGTGGAGACAGGAGTCAAGTGCAAGTCTCTTTCCCCTGCTTTCTACCTGCTTTTTCCACCAAGGAGACGATGTTCCGAAAGGTGTATATCACTGGAAGTTTGCCGGATGTCTCTGTTGTTTAGAAAATTACTAAGCAGTTATTGTAATATTTAAAAGATTTAGGGGAAGATGGTACTGAGAATCAAACTCAGGACCTTGTACTTGCAAAGGCAGGTGCTTATGCCACTGAGCTCTATCTCCAGCCCTAAAAGATACTTTTTCAATGTGAGAACTTTACAGAATAAATGCAAGAATCAAAAACAACGGGTAGAGGGTATCAAACAGTTGTCTCATGATTTGCAGTCAGACTATATTAATCATTCATCCACTGAAATGACTTTAGTTGACAGATGGCTTTGTGTTGTTTTTACTTTTAGTTTTATGTTGTTTAATTTATGCCACTGATGAGCTGGTGATCAAAGATAGGGAGCACAAGGAATTATGATGTCAAAAATTCAAGAAAATAGCCAAATGTGAAGTGCAAAGCTATGATATCTGCATATAGAGAAGCTGACACAGGAGGATCACAAGTTAGAGCCCAACCTGGACAACTTAGTGACTTAGTGAGAACTTATCTAAAAAAAAAAAAAAAAAGGCACACCCTGTAATCCCAGCACTTGGCAGGCTGAGGCAGGAGGTTCACTGCAAGTTTAAGACCAGCGTTGGATACATAGTGATTTCAAGGACAGTCTAGACTGCATAGAGAGAGACCCTGCCTCAAAAAACAAACAAACAAAAAAAGACATTAAAAAATGAAAAGACTAGGGCGGTAGCTCACTGCAAAAGTTCAACCATTAAAAAAATCAGAGAAATAAGAAAAATGATTAACTCTTCAAACTTTCCTCAGTTCCATAAGTTGCATTTATTTGATCAATTTTTGTTAGTTTGTTTTTGTTTTTTGGTACTAGGGATCGAACTCACAACCTCGCACTTACCAGGCAAGTACTTGAACCACTAAGCTTAAACCCTGGCCCCACTGATCAAATGTTTTATCCAACATATGAGGGAAATTCTAGTGCTTAGCAGAAGTCTGAGGATCATTTTTTTAAGGATTGTTAAAACGAGAAAATATTATGCACTTGTTCTTCTCCTGTGTTAAACAGATGATCCTTACCTGCAAAGTGTATGCAGGGAAGTCCTTGCAATCAGGGGCCTGAGACCAATTTTATCTCACCATATAACAAGCACAACCTTCTTTTCTTAAAGGTATAAATGGACTCTTTGAGTATTAAATGAAAAAAAATTCAAACCCCGATATCATGAATGAGGTTTTATATCCTTGTGTTATATTTCAGTCCACTTTAATATACATTTGTCCTCACTAAAATATTACCTTAAACTTTTCCAAGCACATGCCTGTAATCCCCACTGGTTGGGACAACAGTAAATTTGAGCCTAGGCTATGTGGTGAGGCCCTAAGATTGGGCTGGGAATGGAGCACAGCCCTCCCCGACGGAAAAAAAAAAATTGGGGGGGGGGTGTCAAGCAGCCTTGTGTTTTCTTGTCAGGAATTTAAATCTAACACATATACCACTTGTAAAGTAGAGAGAAGCCAAAATTTGTTTTCTTACATCATGCATATAATTTAAAGATTTAAAACAAATATTAATGAAAACTTTATAAATGATACACTTTGATACACTTATTTTAAATAGGACATTTGACTTAAAATGATTCCCTTTTTCACAGACCATAGAAAATGATGAAATGGCTTGTGTAATTTCCACTGGGGTTTGTAAAATTATATACTACTGGGAAACAAATTCTGAGTCAAGAGATTTTTTTTAGTACTAGGGATTGAACTCCCCAGAGCCCTTGCAACATCTCAGACCCTTGTTTTAAAAACAGGGTTTTTTTTTAGACAAACTCTTGCTAAATTTCCCAGGCTGGGTGCAAACTTGCTATCCTCCTGCCTCAGCCTCCCAGAGTGCTGGGATTATAGGTGTTCAGCACTACATTTGGCTATGAATTAAGAGATTAAAGACGGTCAAGGCCAACTCTGGTATTTTTTTTATCACAGAAATACTTTAATTTTTTTCCAACTCCTTTTTATTTCAAGGAGAAAACGGGGGAAAAAGTAGAAGGAAGAAAACTAAAACTAAATTTTAAAATACGTCAATCAGGGAACAACAATGGTACATACACTGCACATTGTCATCCCCAAATCATTCACCCAGAGCACAAGACATCTGCATTCAATTGTCCGAACAATACCAGCACAAATCTTTCTCTTCAGTGAACTCAGAATAATCAGTAGTATATCTTAACTATTGTTTATATACATATACATGCACATATACGTATGTTGTTACTTTCGGCTTCTCACACTAATGAGAAAATATCGTGTTTAGACATGTGTCTTATTTATTTCACTAATGAGTGTGGTCTCAAGTTGCATCCATTTACCTATAAAAGTCTCCAGTTTGTCCTTCTTTAAGGCTGAGTAGTACTCCACTGTATAAAAATATCACATCTTTTTTATCCATTCCTCAGTTGATGAGCATTTAGGTTGTTTTCAAGATCTGGCTATTACAAATTGTGTTGCTATAAATGTGGGTGCACATATATTGCTGTGGTATGACTATGATGTTTTTTAATTCTTTTGGGAAGATATCCAGAAGGGGAATATTTGGGTCAAATGGGACCACTAGTCCTGGTTTTCTGAGGAATCTTCACACTAATTTCCACAGTGGTTGCACCAGTCTGCATTCCCACCAACAGTGGAGAAGGGTTCCTTTTTCCCCACAATCCCTCCAGCATTTGTTATTGGTTGATTTCTTGATAACAGCCATTCTTTCTGGGGTGAGGTGGAATCTCAGTGTTGTTTTAATTTGCATCTCTCGAATGACCAGTGATGTTGAACATTTTTTCACATATTTATTTGCTGTTTCTATTTCTTCATCTGAGAAGTATGCATTCATCTCAGATGCCCTTTTTGGTTTGGGTCTTTAAATCTGGGAGAACTGATTTAAAGACTGAGGTCTTTATATGTTCTCAATAGTAATCCTTTGTCTGAGGAACAGCGGGCAGACATTTTCTCCCACATTGTGGGTTGTCTCTTCACTCTGTTGGTGGTTTCTCTTGCTGTGCAAAAGCTTTTCAGTAGGGTAAGATCCCAGGTGTTGATTCTTTGTAACGGTTCCTATGCAGTCGGGGTTTTGTTCATAAAGTCTTTGCCTGAACCAGTGTCTTCAAGAGTTTACCCACTGTATCTTCCAGCAGATTTAATATTTCTGTTTTAATTTAAGATTTTGATTCATTCTGATTTTAGCTCAGTACATGGTGAAAGATATGGGTCCAGTTTTAATCTTCAGCATGTGTAGAGCCAGTTTTTCCAGCACCATTTATTAAAGAGGCTGTCTTTCTTCCAGTGAATGTCCAACCCTGGTATTTTATTCTACTGTTTAAATTTGGGATATGACCACTAAGGAACTGGACAGAAAAATGCACACAAAGTCACTAAACATAACAGCACAGCATTTTTTAACTACTTAGGGCCACCCAGACAACTTATTATGTATTTTCTGCGTCCCCTACCTCATTAGTGCTCCTTCATTAGTGCCATTTTATAGATGAGGACACTGAGGCTCAAAGAAGTCATTTTCCCACTTCAAGAAGAAACAGAGTTAGAACTCCTAACTGTGACTCGGGCTGCCTCTTATACCTCTGTCTACGTATTTATTTCTTATTCTCTGTTCTTAAAGAAGAGCACAAACAGGAAATAGAAATCCAGAGGTTTCAGAAAAACCTGGTCCTAACTTGTGACCTCTGTCTACCATAGGGAGGAAGGGCCATGAGACAGGCAAACAGATCAAGGATTACACAAAATACAATTTATTAGGGACTCACAGACAGAAGCTTATTAGCAAGACAAGAGGATTTCTGTACCCTAGGACAGAGGGCAGGAATTTATATGCACAGTTAAACAGAGGTGGGCCGCAGCCAGCTGCAGTGTACCTGGCCTTTCTCAGAAACTAAACATCTCCAACATCAGTTCTAAAACAGTTTAGGTGGGCACGGTGATGCACATTTGTAGTTTCAGGACTTGGGAGGCTGGGGCAGGAGGATCGCTGCACGTTCGAGGCCAGCCTGGACTACATAGTGAGACCCTATCTCAAAAAAAAAAAAAGAAAAGAAAATGAAACAGCCTGGGCAAGTGGACAAGGTAGGTCCACTGCTATCTCACTGTGAGCTTCTTGGGTCTCAGGAGCCCTGGAGGAATGCTGGATACTGGGGAGCCAGGAAATGGCACAGACACAGCTTTTGGAATGATTTTGGGCTGAGAGGCCTCACTGGAAACACTGCTGGGCGATGCACCCCCAGCTCACCTTTGTGTCTTTTCCTGGCCCTGAGTTTCAGAACTGTCTGTGAGCAACTCAGGGTCCCCACGGCTGCTGTGTCTCTTGCAGTATCTAGTACTTACCAGCTACTCGCTATTCAGATTGACTGAGGTAGGGGTGACATCGCAGAGGAGCAGGGGGCACTTGGACCTGGTCTGAGACTTCTGGGACATCCTCCTCTTCACAGCCAGCTGCCAGGACATCTCCGACCAAGGTTTCCACCAGAGACACAGTGGCAATGAGCTAACTAACTAGATGCCGATATCAAAGAGACAGGATAGAAACGACTCTATCGTTTGCCCTCTACTTGCCAGAGGAGAAAAACTCTGCCACAGGACAAGACAGTCCCACCATGATGAGTGTCACACGGAACCTCAAGTGACAGAGCCTCAGACCACTGGAGCACCCCCTGTGCTTGCTTCACCCCGGTGCTCTTGAGTTCATCGTGGCCCCTTCCTGCACAAAAGCCACTGCTAAGTGTCCCAGTAAGAGGTCCCCTAGGGGGTCGGGGATTTAGCTCAGCAGCATCAGCGCCTGCCTGGCAAGTGCGAGGTTGTGAGTTTGATGCCCGGTACCAAATAAAAAGAGGTCCCAGTGGGTGACTGACCTGGGAATGAAATTAAAATTGATTAAGGACTGCGAAGGGGGAAGAGTGGTGATGGTCAGAGCCCACCAGTCAAAGGCCAGATGCCCAAGCATGTCCCTTTCAGCACCATCACAGTCGCGGCCAAAGCAAAATGTTTGTGGTGGCAATGAAGGACAAGATGAGGCCTAACTACAAAGCGGAACTTGGTGCCAGCTCTGGGTAGATTAGGGACTGGAGACCCTACTCCTTCTGTAACCTCTCAGGAGCACCAAGAAGCACGGGAACGGCAAAGTCCCGGGCTGACGAGGAAGTAGGGGGACACAAGGAAACAAGGCTGTGGCTGCAGTGGTCAACAGCTTTCCCCTGGGTGGTGACGGGGACGGCACTGAGGACTCCCTGGAGGTGGTACCAGAGGACCTGGTCTTTGAGGAGTTGTGTGGGACAGGGACACCTAGCCAAAGGTAGGGCCAGAGACCCAGAGACCCCTGGAGAAGACAGGGACGTGGTCCTGAGAAAAGCCAGCAATGGGCTTATCCAAAGCTTCTACGGACTCAACCAGCTCCTTGAAAAGTTTGCAGGCACGGATGTGAAAAGGAAGAGAAGCCCTGGGAGACATTTCTGAAAAGAGTGACACCTCTGGAGGAGCTCCCAGCAGGTTTCCCGGGAGCCATTTCTGCAGGCTGGTGTCCTCCTCACCCCAGATGATGGCATCACGTGTGCCGTGTCCCCGAGGACCTTCCCGTGGGATGAGACGTGGAGGCAGAGACCATCAGTGAGCATGACCCTGTGTAGGCCCAGCCTCTGGAGATGCTAAAGACTTCTTTTTTGTTGTTGTTTGCTTATTTGTTTTGAGACAGGGTCTCATTGTGCAATTTAGGCATGCATCAAACTCACAGTAATCCTCCTGCCTCAGCCTCCCAAGTGCTGGGATCACAGGCATGCACAACCACATCCTGCTTATTTTTTATTTTGTGACACACTCTCCCTAAGTTGCCCAGGCTGGATTTGGACTTGTGATTCTCCTTCCTTAGCCTCCCAGAGTGCTTCGATTGCAGGCAAGTGCCACAAAAAATTTAAAATGAAAGCCAAGAAACAATTCGGGTAAGTAGCGCGCATAAAACAACCAGCTATTTCTGCATCTTGTTTTGTGGTGCTGGTGACATGCTGTGCCACCAAACTGCACCCCCAGCCCTGATTCCCCACCAGCCCTCCTGTCACCATCCCCCAGACCTTAGCAGCCCAGAGCCCAGTGAATCAGCCCCTCTGCTGGTGCCAGTTTCCCTAATGTGTGGTGTGTAGGCTGGTGCCCAGCACACGGCGGGGGGGTCAGCACGCCCTCGATGTCAGTTGCATGGTGTAATCACAAGGGCGTTGCTAGGGCCGCACCTCCACGGATCTGTGCATCGCTTCCCTGCTCCCCCTGTGTGAGGGGAACCAGCTGGAACTGCACCCCCACCCCGCAGCTGCCCTACAAAGGAAGCAGAATCACGGCTGGGGCAGGAGCCAAACCATTTGGGACCTGGCCAAGCCAGGAAGAGACTGAGCAGCTGGCGGGGGCAGGAGGGACCACAGGAAATGAAGTCAGTCCCCCACCCCGGACCTTTCATCAGGAAGCATGGTGACAGCAAGCCCTCGTCACTCCATCATTCAGGCTCCTGTGTCCCCACGGTAGGCTGTAATACTTTGCTCGGGCCAAAGGCTTCCTGCGTGGACCGAGGGGCCAAGTGCCACAGTTGTGATTGTCACAATGCCTCCCAACCTGCCCCCTCCCTCATTCGCTGATTCAGATCTTACCAGTAGCAGGCTGCCTCCAAGGTTCACCTGACCCACTCTCCATTATCAGCCACTGACACCGTAACCTCACCGAGTCTCCAGTAATTTTCTGTATCAGATTTTCCTTGAGAAAGGGATATAGGAGCTGGGCATAGTGGTGCATGCTTATGATCTCAGCACTCAGGAGGCTGAGGCAGGAGGATCATTGAGAGTTCAAAACCAGCCTGTGCTACAAAGTGATTGACATGTTTTAAAATTTAGTTTTAGATTTTTTCCTTCTACTTTTTTTTCCTTTTTCTCCTTGAAATAAAATGGAGCTTACTTTGTAGGCCAGGCTGGTCAGGCTGGTCTCAAACTCACAATGATCCTCCTGCCTCAGCCTCCTGAGTGCTGGGATTACAGGCATTCGCCACTACACCCGGCTCCTCAGCTCTGTTTTCTGTTCTTTGTGTTGAAGCAGGGTCTTGCTAAATTGCCCAGGCTGGGCTCAAACTCACAGTCCTCCTGCCTCAGCCTCCCAGAATGCATGGGATTATGGGTGTGCACCACCAGGACTGGTTTAGCTCTTTTGTATGACCAAAAACAAATCACTTCATCTTTTAGTTCCTGCCTTGAGCTGTCAAACAGAAATGCTGAGCATAATGAAGCCCATCCAACACAGGCACGCGCACACACACTCCTGTCGGGCTGTCCCTACTCCTTGCAAAGGGCCCTTTGCAGGGCCTCGTGAAAAGTGAAGCAGGCACCCCTGCTACCACCGTGCACTCAAATTCTCTCCTGCTTCTCAAAAGTCTCTTGGGTCTGCTTTGAAAATCTTGAAGGTGACCTGTCCTGAGGACCTTCACATTCTAAGGCCCTAGTGGCCACTAGCCTGAAATCCCAACAGGCTGGGAGGCTGAAGCAGGAGGATCACAAGTTTGAGCCTAACCTGTGCAAGGTACTCACTTAAGTGAGACTTGGTCTTCAGAAATGAAAAGTGGGCTGGGGGGGTGTAGCTCAGTGCAGAGAACCTGGGTTTGATACCTGGTACCACTGCCACCACCATCACCACCACCACCACCAGAAAGGGAGTAGGGGTTGAGGAGCAAAGGATGGAAAGGAGCCCAGGGTTGCCCAAAGGAGTAAGACAAAATAAAATGGAAAACATAAAAAGGCCCTGCTGAGAGAAGGGAGATGTTTGCTCCAGTGTCTCCCAGTGGTCAGCTCCACGCAGGACTAGAGCTGAGTCCAGCTGTCTGTCAGTGCCCAGGGCTTCCCAGCAGGCAGTGGCGACAGGTGCTGACTTCCTCCGGCAGACTCCACAGCACACATTCTCGGCTTCCTGTCCCGAGTCCATGATCCTCTCTGTTCCTGACCCCTCCCCCTCCTGCCTCTCAGCTCCTGCTGGGACTCTCTCCTTTCCACCCAAAGGCCACCGGAGAGATGACACTGTGACTGTCATCCATTGCCAGCTGACTTTACCCAAAGCACAAAGTTAACAGTGAAAGCTTGGCTGAGCCAGCTGGCCTTGGCAGTGCACACTCTGGGAAGCTAAGGCAAGTTGTCTCTGACAACTTGAGAGAGGTAGTGAGACCCTGTCTCTCAGGGTGTTTTTGTTTTGTTTTTGTTTTTGTTTTTTTAAAGGCTGCAGAGGTAGTTCAGTGCAAAGGCCTGGGTTTAACCCTGGTACTGCAAAAAAAAAAATTAATTTTTTTTTTTTGCTTGATCACTTGTTTTTCCCTCTAGATTCTCTTAAAAATTAAATTTTTTTTAAATTACTTGTCTGAACTAAGATTCCAAAGCCCACCAGTGTAACTGGCAGCCCCTAGAGGTGGGAAGGTCAGGACCCCGCTGGTAGGGACAGAACTAAAACCTAGGGCCACCTCATGGTAGCAACAGAGCCATTAATGGGTACAACTGGCTGGAAGAAGAAGCAATCAGAGAGACAACAGGGATGTGGTTTTCTCCTGGGAATGCGGGCAGAAGGTGAGGTCCCTGCCCTGAGGAGGTCAGCATTTGACCGTGTCCCTTCGTCAGCCTGGCCTTGACTGCCACTTGCTGTGGGTTTCTGGGCCAGTGAGTGCCCCGCCCCACCCGTCCCCCAATCCCCCCTGTGGGGCTGGAGCTTCCCGGGGCGGGCACAAGTGTGATGGGAACCTGGGCTCCGTGCTCGTGCTCGATCTGTTTGTTCTGAAAGGGAAGTTGCTGAGCGTCCGCTGAAAGAGGAAGAGGCTGTGGAAAAAAAAAAAAAAAAACCAACACAGCTGTCCCATGGGCAGATCTCAGATTAGGTAATTTACCAAGATTCTGTTGCTCATAGAGAAGGAGCCTGCCAGCCCAGTGCGGGGTCGCAGTACCCCCTAGAAAGCCCCTTAGTATCTCTGGGCCCCAGTTTGCCCACCTATAAAATGTGGGGAAAAAAATACTACTACTCATCCTGCAGAGATGGGTGTGTGCCACCATGCCCAGCCTAATTCATTTTAATTGGTTTCTCTTAATTAATTAATTAATTAATAAGACAAGGTCTCACTACGCAGTTCAGGCGTGAACTCACTGCATAGCCCAGCCCAGCCTCAAACGCACAGCGATTTTCCTGCTCAGCCTCCAGAATGCTGGATGACAGGCGCCACTCTGCCCCACTCCACAGGGTGTTTAGCTTTCAGTCTCCTGACACCCGGGGGAAAGAAGCACTGCTTTTTTCTCCTAGTAGACATTTTCTCATTCATTCATTCATTCATTCAATCACTTATTTTCCCCCACAGTGGGAACTGAACCCAGGGCCTTTGCATTGAGCCCTGTTTTAGTTTCTTATTTTGAGATAGGGTCTCACTAGGTCACCGGCCCAGAGTTTTGGGATGATAGGCTCCC
>PVJX010048768.1:0-11352 GCA_004027295.1 Dolichotis patagonum
CCTCCTCTTCTTTTCTTTTCTTTTTAAGGAGCAAAAAAAAAAAAGTTCCTGGAATGAAATAAACACTACCCTCACCCACACCTCCAGCTCCCACATTCAGGCCTCAAACTCTGAGGGGAAGGCAGGGTGGAGCCACTTCCTGTTGTGATCCCGAGGCAGGAATGTCCCTACACCATCCTCCCTGGCTTCCATCTGGTTCCTGGAGCCCTTCCCTGGCCACGATGTTGTCAATCAGTTTCCACAACAACCAGAAGAGGGGGGCACAAGCACTTACACATTTATCCAGGATAAGACTCCAAACCCAGTGTGCTCCTGCCGCCCCTGTCTTCCAGCCTCCTGCCAACTGAGGCCTCTCCTGCTCAGGCCTTGCCATGTCTGGATCCCACTTGTATCATTGTTTATTTAATGTCTCTTTAAAAGTGGCCCATCTTCCCCTTAGCTTAAGTGTCTTTGCTTAAACACAAAATTTGATATCATGACCCCAATTGGAATCTGGTTTTACTGACCATAAATAGAAGGCAGCCACAAAAAGAAACGCAACAACATGTCACAAAGTCCCAGCTAGATGCTGCGGGCTCTGAGGCCTGTGCTGTCTGCGAACTGGGAGGCCGGCAGGTGCCAGGGAAGCGCTGGAAACAAGCTGGCCTCCCCCGGGTTTCCTCCTTGAGGGAGGGCCCAGGTTCTTGCCTTGAGTTTTAAATGCTATGACAACGCTACATCACGCTCGCCTGGGTGGCCCTTTCCAAGGCTGTGCCCGCGCTGTGGGGTCCAGGGCTCTTTCCTGCCTGCTCTGGGCCCGGCCCATAACTCCTGCCAGGCGTCAGAGGTCCACTGTGCTGCTGGGCCCCTTGCACTCCTCCCTGTCTGCGCCTTCCAGGCCCCTCTGTGCCCAGGCCGGGCACCTCTCTCAATCAGGCACCATCCTGCTGGTTCTCTGTGAAGCCAGCGGCTTCCCCACTGCCCCAGGGGCCTCCAAGGCCTAGCCCCCCACACTTGAATCCCCAGCCTCCTTCCTGCCTTCTCCCCTCCAGCTCTCACTAGTGCCAGCGAAAGTCCTTCGCTGGCTCGCCAGGCTAGATCTCGACTGGGGAATTTCATAAACAACTCTGGCTCTGCTAGAAGCTCTGCTTCTCTCCATCACCCACACAGTCTTCCGGCTCCGCTTAATTGCTGGGCTCCCACCGACCCTGCCTTCCTCCCACTTCACGCCTCTCCTGAGCTGCCTGTGTCTACCGGCCACACACTTGCTAGCCGCTAGCCGCCTGACTCTCAGGGCCCGTCTGTGAGGAGCTGCACCACTGCTTGGTGACTGAGCGGAAGTTATTCATCCACCCCACCTGTCAGCCCTGTTCTGACTTTCTCCCTGCTGCGTCCTGAGTCTTGTCCTGAATTTTGCCTCTCCCAGTTGAGAAGTTCCAGGTCAATTCCCAGGAGGCATGCCTCTCGCAAAGCCACCTGGACCACTCCGGCCTGCATAAAGTCCACCTTCTGTTGTGCCTGTTTGTTGAATGAATGCATGCAACAGTGCACGTAGTAAATGGAGCATGAGCAGAAAATAATGCCATTTACAACTCAGCAAACTGTGTTCCATGAGGGAAAACATAGCTCCTATGTCTCTACAAGATGTCTTTCCTAACACTCTAGGGTTTCTTTTCTTGGAAAAGCTGGAAGGAGAAGAAACAACAAACTGAGATTAAAGACTTTTTCCAGTTGGGCTTGATGGCACACACCTGCAATCTGGGAACTCAGGAGGCCGAGGCAGGAGGGTCGATGTGAGTTCAAGACCAGCCTGAGATACACAGTGAGTCAAAACCTGGCCTGAACTACATAGTGAAACCTCATCTCAAAACAACAAAAACAAAACTAAAGACTTTCTCCATTTGTCTTTACAGTAAAATGTAAAATACTAACAAAGCATCTTTTGAAAGAAACCCTCTACTCTTGGGACTAAGTAATAGCTTCATACAGTACAAAATTCAAAGTGCAAGTCAGGCGGCCTGGTGGCACAATCATCTAATCACAACCCTCAAGAGGCTGAGGCAGGAGATCACCCTGAGTTCCAGGCCAATCTGGGCTACACAGTGAGTTCAAGGCCAGCCTGAGCTACACAGCAAGACCCTATCTCAGTGAAACCAGCCAACCAACCAAACGACCAAAACTCCAAAGAGCAGATGTCTTCCTGGGGTATCATACTGAGTCTTTGTGCAGGGAGTCGGGTTCAAGGGAGTACGGAGGCTCCACTGGTCCAAACACCACAGCGAGGAGAATTGCATTCCTGGGGGCCTGGGGTAGGGTAGGGTCTGGAAAACATACCCTGAAGACAAGCGGCCAAGCGCGTGCATAGAGGACGAGAGCCAGGCAGGGAGGGTTCAGGCTAGGAGCTTATGATCAACCAGTGACAGTCGCTTGCTTGTTGACCACACAAAGCTGACTGCACTCACATCCCTGGAGAGCAAGTTTCCAGGAAAAAACAAAAACCAAAACAAAACAAAAAGAACCCCTGGAATTGAACCGGCCTTGGGGAGAGCTGTCCCAAGGTCTGGGGATGCAGGGAGGACAGAGGCTCCTACAAACTTGCAGGACTCTGTGAAGGGCATTGGCTCCCCACATGAGGAAGGACGGGGCTCCTGCCAATCGTACTTAATCGCAAAGGACGCAGGACCAGGACGCTGGCTGACATTGGAGTTACAAGGAGTCGTGCTCCACCCTTATCTTCTTGGCTCATTAACCCTGCCTTCCTGACCATGCTGCAGGCTCTTGCAGGCCACGGGCAGGGTCTGTCTCTTCTTGCACCTACCCAGCCAGTAAGGGGGAACTCAGCTTGGCAGTATTAGACACGGTCATAATGTTGTATAGCTATCACCATATCTCTGTCTTATGAAACTGTGAACTAGCCCCTTAAAAAATAATTTCCCACTCTCCTTCCAGAAAGTCTCCGGTAAGTACTATTGCACTATCTCTATGATTTTGGCCACTGTAAGTGCCTCACATAAGTGGAATCATGTATTATTTGTCCTTTATTTTTATTTATTTATTTATTTATTTTTTTGGTCTTTTTGAGACAGGAATTCACTATATGGTTCAGGCTGGCCTTGAACTCACTTTGTAGCCCAAACTGGCCTTGAACTCATGGCGATCCTCCTGCTTCAGCCTCCCAAGTGCTAGGATTATAAGCGTCTGTTTATTTATGTTTTTGCAAGCAGCTTACTTCACTGAGCATGTCATCAAGGCTCGCCCATTATGTGGCACTTGTCGGAACCCCCTTCCTTTCTCAGACTGACTAGGGCGTATATCACATTTTGCTTCTCCATTCATGCATCCCTCAGTAGATGCTTATGTAGCTTCTGAGTTTTAGCTCTAAAGAATAGTGCGGCTAGGGAGATGGAAGAGCAGGTGTCTCTTCAAGACCGTCTCCTGCTCCTGGCGTATATCCAGAAGTGTACTACTGGACTCTATGCTCATTGTTTCAGGAACTACTAGACCGTTTTCCACAGTTGGGCTATTTTATATCCCCACCAATAGTGCCTGGGTTTTTTCTGGGCTTTGATCTGCTCTTTCTTCCTTCTTTCCCTCCTTCCCTCCTTCTTTCCATAGCCATTCTAATGAACATGAGGTGACATCTCATTGAAGTTTTGATTTACATTTCTCCAATGATTAGTAATGTAAGCATCTTTTCATGTGTTTATTGGCCACTCGCATATCTTCTCTGGACAAGTGTCTATTCAAGTCCTTTGCTCATTTTTGAACCTGAAAACAGCCACAAGAGGGAGGACACACGACTTGGGCTGCCAAGAGCCCTAGGTGTCCTGGACCCTCACTACCGCTGTGCCCTTTCTGGACAACCTTGGCATGAAGCCCGTGACTAATCCAGCTTCTGTTTCCCTCTACGCCCTTCATGAAGAGCTCAAGGAGCCACAATGCAATCTTTATGGGGGTCATATTGGCAGGGTTGTTGTTCAAATAAGGCCATTTCTAAATAATTCCCAACCTTCTCAGATAGGAAAGTTGTAATGGGCAAAGACTGGCATCTTTGGGGAGCCCGGCAAACAAGATTGCCATAGGCCTTGCTGCAAAGGTTCTACTGGCCTGGAACCAGTTCCAAGTCAAATATATGCACAGAGAGGAGGTTCAAACTCCCCTTGGCAGGCCAGCCCTGGCAGGCTTGCTGCCTCCCCTGGAAGATAAGGAAGCAAAATTAGTTAACAGAGTCACAGGAACATGAACGGGGAGTGAAGAATTAACCCCATTAGATCAGTCTCTCCTTTCTGACTTCTTAAAGGCTCCAAGTCATCAAATTTGTGCCACATTGAGGTTTTGATGATCTGCCAGGGACACACATTCTGCAAATGACACAATCATACTAATATTGTAGGACTGTTGGGGCTTTCGGGCAAAATAGCTGGCCATTCACTTGCCATCTCAGACTCATGCTGTGACTCAGTTTCACTATTTGTAAGTGAAGCAGGTCTGTGCCATCTATTAATTTATTATTTTGCAGGTCCTAAATTTCAGCACTGCTGTTGTCTCTTGTAACCTAGAGTTCTCGGTAGGTACTGTAAAAAGTTGGCTGTTGGGCTGAGGGGTTTAACTCAGCCCCTCAGAGGGAAAGACAGACAGGGACAGAAAGAGAGAGAGAGAGAGAGACAGAGACAGAGACAGACAGAGAGAGAGAGAGACAGAGACAGAGAGAGAGAGAGATGTATAAATCTGTGATCTTTCTTAAACCACAAAAAAGGTTTTAGATAAATGGTAGGAGGGAAGATTTGGCTTCATAGAAGCTCAGATCCTGAAAGTGACACCAAATTCCTAAGCACTATTTAGAAAAAGCAATTTGTAAAACCATTTCAAGCAGTCAACAACCATCGCAATAACAAAACCAAGATCTTGGCACATGAGAAAACTACCTTTTGAGATGCTGAAAAGCATTTTGGCTGGTTGCAGAACAATGTGATGGAAATGAGGTTCTTGAGTGAGAGTTACCTGAGCAAGTATGTCCAAGCGCACCCCCTGAAGTTCACAAAGGCCTCCAGGGGGCAAAGATCGGAGGCCCGCTGGGGAGTCTGGTTTCATCCCCACCAGCCTGCTCATCCTTCCTCTTACCCCCACTCTCAGCCCAGCCCAGCCCAGTGGGATGTCATGGTGGTGTGTCACCTAGTGGTCAAAAGGATTACTGCAAGTAATTTGCCCAGAGTTTCTGTTCTGGTTTTTTTTTAAACCTTTCATTCATTAACTTATTTATTCAAAGAGTTGTTATCATATAACTGGTGCTGAGTGTGGGAGACAACTTCAGTGACTCCCCTTGAATGTAAGACAATTACTGTGCCTCCGATTATTTGGAGACTTATTTTATTACACTGATATGTCGAGAGCTGGCTATGGTATTTTCTCTTTAATTGGCTCTAAGCATTGCAAATAAGGCTAACTGAGGTGCTGGTATGTAATCTCGACAGTCCTGTTTCCTTGAATAGTGTTCTCCATGTAAAGGATATGAGCACAGCGGGATGGTAGAGCCATCAGCTCTGGGAATGTCAACTGGGTAGGAGCCTCAAGGTAAAGAGGCTATGACTCCCCAGGGCACAAGAGTTTACATATCAAAAACCAAAGCCACAACCTCCCAAAACAATTCAGTTGTGACCTTAATTAGATTATGTGAATTGATCTTTCTACATATCTTTATCTCTGCCATTTACAGAGATGCCTTTTTCCCGCCTGGCCAGCCAGCTCAAGTTACTCGTGTAATTCCTGCCATCCTCACTGTCACTCATCCCTGAGCCACCCCACTTCTTCACAAGATAATAAATTCTGGGACAGGCCTAGGATGAGGGCCTTTGCCCCCACATCTTCATGGGGATTGGATTTAGGACCCCTTGGCTGCCCTTAACTTGGAACTTGTCTTGGTGTTTTTACTCTTGCCATGGGTTGCATTGGTGTTGGTAGATTGGAATTAACTTGCTGGGATTCCAATGACGTCTCAATGGGATTACAAATATAGCTTTTTGGATTG
The DNA here is from genome assembly GCA_004027295.1 of Dolichotis patagonum. NCBI lineage: Eukaryota > Metazoa > Chordata > Mammalia > Rodentia > Caviidae > Dolichotis > Dolichotis patagonum. The sequence continues at coordinate 6,005 of PVJX010048768.1, forward strand.
TGAGAAAAACTAAAATGAGGACTGCAATACTGGATGACTGAACTCAATATTTGGGATTATAATACTGAGAATATAATAGAGAACAAGGTAGATACAGGCATTCCTGTAGGAACCTTATAGTCTAATGGTGAGAATCAAACACATAAATACAGTGTGAGTGGTAGGATCCAGACCCACACCCAGGCCCATTACAAGGAGGTAAGAGAACACTGAAGGGGGTACCTAATCCCGATCTGGTGTTCAGACTTGGTTTTGCAGAGACCCAAAAGATGTGTTTCTCAAGCAAAGGAGAGAAAAGGAAATGTCTTAGTTACCTTTCTCTCTGCTGGGACAAAATACCAGTACCCACAAGGTAAAGGAGGAAAGGGCTATTTTGACTCATGGTCTGTAAAGGTTTCAGTCCATAGTCAGCTGGTTCTCAGGCAGGGCAACATCATAGAAAATTCATTCACCACATCTAGAAGTATGCTGAAGCAATCAGCAGGCTAATCTGATTATAATGCACTCCTGATCTATATTCACACACCCCAGACCCACCATCTCTGAAAAGCCCCAGCTATGAGTACATGAGGCTTTGGGGGGACATCTAAACACAAGCCGTAACAAGAAGGGACAGAAGGCACCGCAGGCCTGAAAGCCAGCCATCAACAGAGTTGGACTAGATCATGCTGGGTGTGAGGCTTTGCGAAGAACTTTGATCTCCATCCTTGAGGCTGTGTGGGTACCATTCCTTCTCTGGGAAAAACAATGCAAGCCAGTGTAGAATTTCACTTCTCCCAGGCACCAGCTTACAACTCTCTCCCCTACCAGTTCATGCCCTTAATAACTACTCCTTGAAGAGGAGTCACGAAGTTCTTTCCTTTCTTTCTTTTCTTTTTTCTTTCTTTCTCTCTTTCCATATCTAGGTATGTACGTATGTATGTACATATGTATGTATGTGTGTATTTTGAGATAGAGTCTCACTATGTAGCTCTGGCTGGCCTTGAATTCACTATATAACCAGGCTGGCCTCAAACTTGCAGCAATCCTCCTGACTCAGCCTCCAGAATGCTGGGATTAGAGGCATGCCCCACCGGACCCCAAATTATTCTTTATTTCTTGTTTTCTTTTCATGGCTGAGTTGCTCATTCACAGGCCTGTGGTCTCTTTTTCTCCTGTCAGCAGAGAAGTGTTTCTGGTGTTGTAATCACTCCTGAGCTATGGGAGAACTTCAGCACCTGCAAGCAGGTGGATCTGGCAACACCAAACCCCTTTCTAAGGCCGAAGTCCTTACTGGGGAGACAGTGGCTACTGACAGGGTGAAGTCCTGGATCTCATGCCTCAGCGGCCTCTGGGGCACTTATTTAACCAATGGCTTCCCAGACCCGCTCAGTCCAGGCTCAGGGTTGCGGGGGAGGTCCCAGAATGCACACCTGCACTCCGGCAGTCCTGCAGCCCATCTGGGACCACGCGAGTGCAGAAGTCAGCACACAGCTCTCCTGTGGTCCACCCGCTGCTCCACCTCATCATGGGCGGTTTGTGACTTTCCCCTCTCAGGTCAGTGACCTCACCTCCTCAAGCCACTGCTTCCCATTTCTTGAAAATGAGAATAATAATCATAAAACCTACCTGATACGGTTATTGAGATTAGATGAGATTATGTGTAGAATGTGCTTGGCACAGAGTCTGGGTGAGACTCTATGAAGGTTAAAGAACAAAAACGGTCTCTGAGTGCATTTCAGTCATAAAAGATTGTGTGTGTGTGTGTGTGTGTGTGTGTGTGTGTGTGTGTGTGTAAAATGGAAGGGATCAGGTCTGGACAATCAAGGACTGGAATTTAGAGGAATGGGTTGCAAGGTAGGACAATTGTCTCACAAACAAGAGGACAAAAGCCAGCCAGCACGTCAGGGAAGCTGTTGCCTCGGGCTGCCCAATAGCAGCAGAGTAATGGGGACGTAAATGCACGGCAAAGGTACTGGAAGGGAATCGCCATGATATGTTCACAGTCTGATGCTAGCTTGGCTCTGCCAGCCCTGCATGCAGTTCTGCCTCTTGCCAATACAAACCAGCCTAAGTAAAAGAGAAAAATTTTTGTCTTTTATGGAAAAGGCCAGGAATAGATAAGAATTTCAGGTATGACTAAATCCAGTTTAAATAATGTCATTAGAAACCAGTCTCTAATTCTCAGCTCCACTTCCTTCAGATGTAACTTTGTTCTCAGGTTGGTTTGCTCTATGTTGTGGCAAAAAGCCCACAAACAGCCTGTTACAGACAGTACCTCTGTCTGTAACAGCCACAACCAAGACAGCAACAGCTATTCTCCTGATATCTCCAGTAAAAATCCTGGAGCTGCCATTGATTGGTTGCCCTTGGGTCACAGGTCCACTTCTGAACCAATCATGTGATAGGGGAAATGGAATGTTCTGATTGGCCAGGCCAAATTTGCATCCAATCTTGTACCCAATCTTTCATCCATTGGTTGGATCAGTCCCACCTATACTACACAGACTGAGCAGAAATCATTCTCTAAGTAAGAATAGGGTCCTTCCCAGGCATGGTGATCCTCATGCTTGGGAGGCTGAGGCAAGAGGATCACCATGAGCTGAGTCACATAGGGAGACCATCAAGGTCAGACTGGACTGAATTACACAAGGAGACCGCATCTTCAAAAACCAAAAAGAAAAAGGAATAGGGACCTTGTTCCTGGAAGAAAGAGTGAGGACAAGCCAAGCAAACTGTCCTCGGTTTGTCCATGTGGAGACACCTCTGTTACCAGTTGTCTCTTGAACCAGGCTGTCCCGGGGCCCCTGGTTTCACTGCAGCCTCACAGGCTTGGTCCTTAGGCAGGGATTCTTGTTGCCTTGGACAACCCTGGTGCTCACTGAAAAAGCAGTTCCTGGGACAGCCATAGCACGGACCCCAGCGACACTCGCTGAGAGTCCTCGGAGGATGAACAAAATCAGGATCTTTTTGAGGAGGAAGCAGGGAGGGCTTAAAAGGCTCCTCAGCCAAGGCACCTGCATGCAGACCATGGGGTGCCACAGCCAAGGGCTGGGTGACAGCAGACCGGACACCCTGTGCTGCCACTTGGGCATGCAACAGGCTGTCCAGTGCCCTCCCAGTCTTTTTTTTTTTGTACAGGGAATTGAACTCAGGACCCTGTGCTCACCAGGCAGGTGCTGTGTCACTGAGCTATATCCCTGGCCCTGCACTGTCATTCTTGACACACATCTCTCAGGCCCCCGTATTCCTTCTGTGACTAGATTAGTGCTATGGCAGCCCCCTCCGCCTCCTCAGCCAAGAGCTTTATGCTGCGTACCAATGCAGATCCCACAGCCTCAAAGAACACACAGCTCTAAAAGTACAACAAAGGCTATTTTTATGAGTACATTCTTGAATTTTCTCTTCTTAATGAACGCATTCTTATTTTTCAATCGCATAAGTTATACATGAAGTGATTCGCCTTGTAAAACAGGCCAAAGGTATACAGGTATTTACTGCCAAAGCTGCTGGTCTCCTTTCTCCCTACCCATCCTTCCAAGGAACCTCAGTTTACCCATTGTCTTACAGACCTGAGGTATTTCATATGTTCCTGCCTCAGTCTCCCAAGTGCTAGGATATGTGTGAATACACACACACATACACACTAATATGCTACATATACAGCTTTTGTTTTGTGGACATGATTCAAATGGCCCAAAGGGGCACACAGTGAGACATCTTCCTCCTGTCCCCGGCCCAGACTGCTCAGTCTCCTCCCAGAGGCACCAGTGCAGTGTTTCCTTCCAGAGAGCCCAGGCAAGCAGTCAGCAAACCCTGCCTGCAAATGCCAGTTGTAAATATTTTAGGCTTTGCAGGCTCATAGTGTCTGTCACAGCTCATCAGCTCTGTTATTATCTTGAGAAAGCAGCAGGCATAGGCTATGCGGAAGTGAATGAGTGTGGCTGTGTGCCAATAAAACTTTATTTATAGAGACAAATTTTAGTTTCATGTCATTCCATGTGCTATGAATTCTCCTTTTGGCTGTTGTTGTTTTTTAAAACTGTTTAATAATCTAAACACCATTCTTAGCTCACTGGCTGTACCATGACAGGCAGTAAGCTCGATTTGCTCTGTAGGCTGGTTTCCCAATTCCTAGTCTATGTAAATAAAAACCAAGTAAGTCTGACTAGTCTACCATTTTTTTTAACTTGAGGAAGCATGCTATTTATAGTCCTGCACCTTGCTTTTCTTATTTTGTCCTGTGCCTTAAAGATTGCTCTATACCAGTGCATATAGAACTTCACTCCTGCCTTTGACATAACATTGTTATATCCATGGCAGTACATTTTACAATAATTTCACTGGTCAGTCATTTATTGATAAATAATTAAATAATTTTCTTTTGCTATTATAAAATACATTTCATTGTAAACCCACACACATATATATGTATGATATATATGTGTCTATATATATATATATATATATATATCCCTGTGATTTTACCAGTTTTGTTAAGATATAGTTAAAATACCATACAACTCACATTTTTAAGTGTATCACTCAGGATTATTAAATGGTAAAAAGAAAGCCCATACCCTCACCTATCACCAACCAATTCCCTTTTCCCTCCTATCTCTTGACAGTCACTAATCTGCTTTCTCTCTCTATTGATCTGTTATCTTGGACACTTCCAAAAGTGGAATTGTATAGCAGGTAGTATTTTGTGAGTGGCTTCTTTCACTTAGCGTAAGTAAGGTTTTTGAGATTTGTCCTGTTGTACCTCACCAACACTAGTCTTTTTCTTTTTTAATTTTTTATTTGAAAGAGAATAAAACAAAAGGGGGCAGTACAGAGCAGATCAGAACAGGACAACATAGGCAACACAGTACTTTACATTAAGACAATTGGACATCAACAGTAGCTAACATCATATCACTTACTCTGCTATAGTTGAGCATAGTTTCAAATACAATAATATCAAACATAACACAATACTATAAAGCCATGCATAGAGTGAAAGAATTATAGGGCTTTCTGAACCAAGTAACAGAAAATAATCAATGGGTACTATAATATCTCATTTTTGATTAAAAAATTTTTGTTTAAACTATCACACATATTCAAATTCCAATAAGACACAATGTGATAGATAGAACAAATGGTAGTAGAACAAAAGAAGCATGGTAGGACTTCTAAGAAGGATGATATTAAATCAGCAATAGCTGTCATAATGTTTTGTTTTCTTCAAAACAGCTGTTCATATCATCACGCATGATATAGTCAAACAAAACAGGATAAGACCATTCCAACTGATGAATGAAAACATTGAAAGACTTCAAAGCTATGAGATGGGGACTCATGCTTACCATACAGTCTTATATACT
>PVJX010048769.1:0-11357 GCA_004027295.1 Dolichotis patagonum
CACCATGATAATATTATATTTTGTTTTAAAAATTGGTAACTAAATAGATATCAGGTGCTCTCATGCACGAAGTAACATCTATATTATGTGATGTATATGTGTTAGTTAACTGGGTTAAATAAAAATTTTAGTCTGAATATATAAATCAAAACAGAATGTTCTCAAATTTATATGAATATTTTGTTAAAATATTTCCAAGGATAAACACCTTCATCTTTTTTATATCATTTTGTCTTTTGAGCAAATCTAATTGATTTGTGCATCCATTTCTTATGAGTTCTTTTAATGTAAACTTTTCACACTTTGTTATTTATATTTATATTTCATAAATAATTAGCCACAATCTTCCTTCCATTTCAATTTGTAAATGCCTGGAACATATATTTACACAAGTTATGCTCTGTAGGTTCAGGTTTCATCTCTTTGTGTTACTTGTTTGCTCCACCATGGTAGGCATTTCCTACCACACATGTCGTATCTCTCCACATATCATCTGTGTTGATTCATCCCCTTTGCTCTCCAGCAGAGATGGCTTTATTAATTCCTCCAGTGAAAGCCTACACCCTTGGGTGAATATGGGTCCCAGTATTCTTGCAGAATTTAGCACTCACGTGAACCTCACCATCCCGTGAGCTCACAGAGTTGCACAAATGGATGACAGTGCTTTGCACATGGGATCCTGACATGATAATGCCCATTTCCATCTTCCCTGGGCACAACCTGCTGTGTTTCCACTCCTCTAATCAGAATGTAACTGATGGCACAATTCAGAAGTCTGTGAGAAGTATGTAAGCATTTTTGTTGGACTAACACATCTCACAAGGTCCAGGAACCTGTGGCGCCCCATACTTGCCTGTCCCTCCCTCAGGCTCAGCCTCCACTTTCCTCACAGCCTCTTCCCAGGGAGGATGGAGGGTAAGTGCCTCCACCACATGCTCCTCTGCTGTTTGGAGACACTCTCCACAAACAAGAAACTTTTCATTGTTTCTGGGAATTGGAATTAAGAAAAAGTTTTCAATTGCACAACTCTGGAGCCTGGAATTTTGCCCGCACTGCAGGAGAGCAGATCATTTCTGTTCTGTGGGGAGATGAGACAAAGCATCATCAGTGTTTATGCCTTTGTCTGGATTCTTCCTCTGACACATACAATGGTCCATGTGCCTGTGACCTTGAGGTTATCATGCTGGTAGCAGACAAGCGACAATATGTGGGGTTTTCCTTCTGAGAGGCAGATGTGCAAGAAACCAGGAGTTCCAGGGTTCAGAGAAAGAGCTCATGTCTAGAGAAGGCCTGTTTGAAGGATTAATGTTCTCTGCACCAAAGAAGCACAGAAAGGAAGAGGAGCCACTCAGACCTGGACAGAGCTGCCATTTTTCCATGTAAATTTGCTGGTTGAGATGGCTGAAACTCGGTCAAACAGGATTTATGGAAGATTACTATATGTTTTATACTCTAAAACATAAACTAATTTATCTCTTAAGATATCATAGAAAACAACAGGATTTTTAAAATCAAAATCAGGAACTAATACAAAATAATATAGATTATATACCTGCATGAAATACCATATATCTAATTTAATTATGTTATATTTTTCGTAAAAGCACAAGGAGGAGTAATTGGTGAACTGATATCTTCACTAACTTGATGGGACAATATTAAGTGAATCTTGTATTTTTACCAAAAGTCTGTGAAACACATAAAAGTACTTAAAGTTTGTTCATGTTAGTGTGGGATATTTTTTGTGTGTATTTTTGTTTCACAGCACTGGGGAACAAATTCAGAGCCTCCACAATGATCTATATTTTCAAGTTATTTGGATTGTTTAAATTTTGAAAATGGTCTCACTAATTTTCCATGGCTGCTAATTTACATTACTCCCTCTCTCAGAGTGTGGCTATTAAAGGAGAGCACCACTATATCCACCTCAAATTTCCTAGGTGTATGATCATATGGTGCCTCTATCCATTTTATCTCCTTGTGTTGAGTTTTAATATCAACCAAATCATACACTAAGCAGTTTAACATCCAAAATATGGAACACATAACTGTATGCTTCATAAAGAGAATTAATTTATTTTCATTTTTAAAAATTTTATTTGTCTGTACAGTACAATCAAAGCTAAGTCAAATAAAAATGGAATCATATTTGTGAACATGGTCAACATTAAACTTAACCACTGAAATTGAATTAGATTTATTATCATCTAATTCAAGTTTTAAACAAAATTAGGGAACTAATGTGTTTTCTGAGCTGAGGTACCATGGGTCATGTTTCAATAAGAGGACAGATCTCAGCATTTTTATAATTTATGCCACGTGTCGATTCAGAAACAAAGTCTATGTTTTCTTCTATTCCACTCATGCTATTTACCAACAATGCTAAAAAGCAGCTAGGATGAGAGAAATGACTCTATGATCATTCATTTATGCTCCTTCCCAATGTTCTAAATCAGTATTTCTCATTTTTGAAATAAAATAACATATTTAACAGTGAAAGAGGAAAAATATTTTAGCTCACATTTTGTAGAGATTTCAGCCTATAATGAGTTGTTTCCAAAGCAAGGTGACAAAACAAGGAGGGGCAACCTTTCATAGAGTTAGAAACAATGAATGCATCAAGAGGGGAATATAAGACACTTTTTCTGCCTTATGCTGTGTGAAAGCTCCTGACCATAGGGTAAATGTAGCAGACACACACTTAACCCTAGCGATGGGTTTAAGTATGCCAATCCAAGCAGTTAATTGATTATTAATCAGACTCTTCATTCCATCATCACACATTCTAGATTTAGCTACCATTGCAAAAGTCCTATGACTTGTTGAGGCTTTGGGGGACACCTAGACACAAAACAAAATATTCCAAAGCACCACCATAAAGTATTGTGTGCATCACTTTATGCAAAAGACATTTAGTGTATCTGTAAGAGTTGTCAAAGTCCTTAGAGTTTCAGAATTGATGAAGGGTCCAAGAATTAGTCTCCTCTGAGATGTGAGGCAAAGTCTTCTGTGAGCCTCTATAAAAATGAAAAGAAATTCAAACACATTCAACATTCAATGGCACAAAATAGGCATTTCCACTGCAAAAGTTATTAGGAGGGCAAAGCAAAGTGAGGGGCCAAAGCCAGTCTAACATCCAAAGGGAAAACACCAAGGTTTATACTTCTGTGTGCAATATCTTAGGAAAGACAGAGGAAGATGTGATTTTCCAAGAGCATCCATGATTTGTCCCTTGTTGTAAAACTTGCGTTTGTAACTTCTATGCCTCTACTCTTGGCCTAGTTCCACTCCTTGCTTGTAGTTTTGTTTCTGATCATCCAAGTTTCTGGATTCTCAAAAATGTTTGAATGTACACTGCACATTCACAGACACACACACAGCTTCACAGACTTGCTTCTCAGGAGCACACTTATGCTCTTTAAGGCCTTTTTCTAAAATCTACAAGGAAGCTCGCCTCGCCTCCCAACACTTTCATTCTGCATGTAGCTATCCAGCACCACATGAATGATGACAAGGCCTGCCACCAGCTGAAACAGGATCCAGGGTTCCCTCTCTCTTGGCTGCAGAGGTTGAGTGACAGAGATTTGGAGCACTGTTAATCCAATTCTGAGGAATACATTCTTTCAATTGTAACCATTATGGAACAAGATGCCCTAAGACTTTCTTCTAAAAAAGTCACTTTCACAATTTTGAGGCTTCAAAGAGTAGACACCTGCTTCTTTTGATGCCTTCCTGCCATTTTTTTTTTACTTTCCCTTTTCCTTCTCAGCATGCAAGGTCACTTCCTCTCTACCACTGCAGCCCATAACTTTCCAAGAGTCTCCTGTCTGGTCAAACTCCCAGCATTTTACATCACTTTGCCAGACTTTTTTCTTTCAGTTTCAACATGAATCTGACTAAAAGACCCCAACATGTAACATGCCACAACCTCAACATTAGACTGCCTTGACATTTCATCTACAAGATTGATTAGTCCACTATTCCCCCTTAATCTCAATCTCATGGAAATTCACTGGACACAAGAAAAAACAGACAAACTTTCTGGCAAGCCATAGCACATGTTGTCTGGATCCTAGCAGGCAATACAGTCTTTTCCTGAAAAAAAATCCTGAACCTGCTCTTTATTGCCTTTGTAGTCTTCTGAGTTCTAATCATAAACTCTCATAAATGCAGTCTTATGTGTTTCAGCACTAGTTTTTATTGATTAACTCCAAACTTTTCCAAACTCCTTATAGTAATCATTCTCAAAGACTCCTAAATCACATGATCAGGCATAGTCACTCTATTGAGAAACAAAAACAATATCAAACTGGATGGAAGATTCTTCACACACGGGAATCAACAAGGGAACTGTATAGTTCTTAACAAGAGCAGGCTGGGGTGCAATTAGCAGTGCCCAAATCACCAGCAAGGAGTCAATTTTGTGTCGAGTTTAAACAGAGTTTTCAGGCAAGAAGTAAAGGATGATGGCAGTTTTTTTGCATTATTGTTTAGATGAATTGAATTAAGTCACAAATTTCCAGTAAAGTTAACTCTAAATAGATTTTCATAAAATGAATAGTTCACCACAATGTAGGACCATCCTGAAGATGAGGGGACAGGGCTTGAGCAAAGCACGCAAGGCAAAAAGTATCCTTGACTTGGTTATTGAGGCCCAAACAATGCCCTTGAAACAAGGTGGAAGCAAAATATAATTTTAACTAAGGAAAACACAAGCTGTGAATAGTCAAAGTTTCCCAGTGCATCAGGAGAAGAAAAGCAGCTGGTCTCAGACGGTCATGGCTGATGGAATTTAGCAAGGTGCTTATGTGACAGGCAGCAGGAACATATGCAGAAGTTGCTCCTTGATTTTTACTTGCTATAATATTTTGGTGAGTTTGCTATTTTTTGACTGTGCATTCAGGGCCAGGGATTTAGCTCAGTGGCATAAATGCCTACTTGGCAAGCATGAGGTCATGAATTCATTTCCTACTACCAAAAAATAAAAAGTAAACTGTGCCTTCAATCTTCATATAATTTTCCTTACATACATGACTGTGCCCTGAAAATATCAGTAAGTGAATCTCATACTCTAGATTCAGCTACCACTGAGAAAGCCCTGTGAGACTAGACACTAGCCATAACACAGAACTTCATTTAGTGTTGTTGAAATTATAATGCTCAAATCATCATGTTATATTGTAACAATAGAAAATTCATAATCAAAGTAAAAATGAAACATTTAGTAGTGGCAAATATGCATACATTTTAATTTTTAACTGTTAGCATGATTTTTGTCTAAATGTCACTTAAAGATTTGTGCACTTTCAGATGAGGCGTTTTAGAAGCAGCTGAATCTAGACTGTATGGTTAACTTGTAGTGCAATGCTCAATTTGGGGAATTAGGATTAAGGTGGGTTTTATCTCGATCAATCTACCAATTGTATATACATCAGCCTAATCCCAGCAGTCTGTATAATGTGAAAGGGTAAAAAGATCCTAATTTCTCACGTTTAATGCTCTCATTGCTTTTGCTGTCATCTGCTGCCATGAACTGTTGTCCCTCTGCCATGTGCCACTCCACTTTGCAGCCAGCTGACTACACATTGAAACCTCTGTGGAGTGTGACATGATTAAACCTTTACTTCCATAACTTTGGGTGCCATGTATTTTGTGTCAGCAAAGAAAAAAAAAAACTAAGAAAAGGACACAGCACATGGACTAAAATAATATAGCACAATAGTTTTCTTGGTTACTTTTCTCTCATTGCTTGGACAAAAACCCCAGACACCCCAAAAGAAAGAAATAAAGTTTATTTGGCTCCTTATTTGTGGAGATTCCAATCCATAAACAGGTGGCCTGAAGGTAGGATGTCAAGGCACTGGGATTTTATAAGGACATCTAGACAAGCCATAGCAATGATGATATTTATTAAAGAACATGGAATGTTCTGCTCCTTATCTAGGCAGTGTAGATTCTGCACACTGCAATCTCATCACTTGAGAACAAAAAAGGCTGAGGAACCCACAGCTTTCTTCCAGAGATGTCCCTGATCTCCAGATATGGGTCCCTAAGTGAGCCAGCAAATATGAAGCATAAATTTGGGGGTGAAAAAGGACATCAAAGTATGAAGAGAAGGAGGGATCTGGTGGCTTCAGACTCAGGTAAGGCTTTGGGGGGCAGATTGTTCCCATGGACATGTGACCTTCTTTTGTATCATTAATAAATAATGACTTTAAAAATCACTGCTCCAGTTCATGAATACCACATAGATCATGGAAGAGAGAGAGCAGTCATCTCAGCAGGTCCACCCCAGTCATTGCATGTTGAGCAGCAGAAAAGAATCTGTAATCTTTGTGAAGTTTTTGTTTCTCTCTTAGCCAGTTTCATACAGAGAAAAATGGACAATTCAAGAATACAAAGTTTTGGCACAAGAATTCAGAGGAAACAGAAGGCTGAAGAAGGTAGCACTTGTTTGCTGTTTGAGGGTGTTTAAATTAGAATTGTTGCCATGGAAAACTGTAGAGATTTTTCTACACCATTTAAAAAATACTACTACCATTTGAACCATGAATCCAATCTCTTGGTATATATCTAAAGAAATGAAAATTTGACCTTAAAGAGATATTTTGTCTTCTAATTTCATTACAAGAAAATTCACAATAACTAACCCAAGGAAACCACCTAAGTGTTCACTGAATGAGAGATAATAAGGAAAATGTGTTGTATATATTTTACTGCCTCATATCCAGCACTAGAGGATGAGCATGCTCTGTAACTGAAAAAAGACCCATTATAATTCTAAGACATAATTCTGGGAAAAATAAAGCAGGCACAGAAATGAAAATTGCTGCATGACCTCACCGGGATGCAGCATATACACAGTGCAAGTAAAAGTTTGCCATGATGGGAGATGATATGTGGTATTATCACAAGAGAAAGAAAAACCAACCAAAAAAGTGAACAGAAGTCAAGAAGAACCTATTGAATTTGATGTGTAATTCTGTGAATAGATTTTAGTGTTTGAAAGGCTCTTTACTGCCAACCGTATGATGCTTACACACTTTAATGAGATCCTCATATTGAGAGAGACAGGAGGGAACAGACATGAAAGCATAGAAGATATTTCATGTCTAAATTATCTGAATATCAGAATGATCTTTGGTATTTTGTTCGCAAAAACATGAGATTTTCATTGAATACAAATGTGAAATCAAGTGAAATACACACACTGTACAGGAAACATTTATTACCAAAGTCAGAATTTATTATATTTCACTTTTGCCAAGAAATCTAAACTGAGTTTCAGTTGTCAAATTAGCAACATTAAAGATAGTTTCTGATTTAAATGACACTCACTCTCAAGATGGTACCCTATGTGCTCATTTCCAAAAACATTCAGTTATTCACATTACGATTTCTGGCTTTTTGAATGTTAATCATGCCACTGTCTAGTGGCTTAAAAGTTAACAATTGTGTTCCTGAGTTCTTGTATTTCTCTCATGACAATATTTGAAATCAAAACTTTAGATATTCCAAGAAAGAGATCTTAACACTTAATGGAATCTCCAAATTGCAGACCAAATATTTACAAAAAATCACATTTTGTTATTAAATTTTATAGACAACTATCAAAAATGATAACTTTTAAAAAATCATTTAAATAAAATAATAATGATACTGTAGTATCAAACAAAAGCTGAAACACAAGATCTAAAATTAAAGAATAAATGACAGAAATACAAACCTGAAATGAGGGAAGAGCAAAAGAATATCAAAAGACATAAAAGGTATATATATATATATATATATATATATATATATATATATATATATGCATATCTATATAAACATGTACTATACTGCAAATGTAAATTAAAATTTATAACTAATTGAGACTTGCGAAGAAATTTATTCCACTCAGAAAACCTAGAATTAATAAAAGCGAAATAGAACGCAGAAGGGAAGCAACTGAAAAAAGGGGTGAAAAGCTTTCAACTATAAAATTAAATTATATGAACAATAATTATTAAAATGTTTTTCTGTTAGAATTGCTGTCCCTTATGAAACATCCCTAGCTCTCCTCTTTACACTTATATTTGAAGTAACACTGGCTCTTAACTGTGCCTTGGGATTTGTGATAGATGAGTGTATATAGTCCCAAAGAATTGAAAAGCAGCCTTATTCTCATGTCAGATGAGGTGAGATGTGCACGCACTTCTTCCACATGGACCTGCACACACACTGCTAACGAGTCATGAGAATGAACGGACTAGCAGTAGGGAAAGCAGCATTGCTTAAGGCAGCAGTTTTAACCAGCCACCAAGCAGATCTCTCATAAAGAAAGAGCCAAACATATGTGATGGAAGACAGAGCATAGAAGAATACAAAGGCACAGACCAAGATGAAGATGCTTTGAGAAACTCTGGTCTTGGGGGAAGATCTTAATGTGCTGTTGAGTCTGTGAATGTGTTGTGTTCGCTGTTTGTGCCTGTGCAAAATGAAAACCATAGAACCACTGCTCCAGATCATAAGTTTCAAACACAGAACGTCATGGGATAATGTCAGTGTTGCAAAGATGGAGGATATTTCTTTGCTAAAAATTGTAGCAGAACAGTACTGAAAATCTATGGTGTTTGTAGTGTTTGTATTGTTGCCTCTGTCACTCACAAGCATAGGAACTCTGACGTTCAGCAGCATGTGCAGGATCCAGATCGTGATGGTACTTGGTCCAATGCGTTTTGCAACTTTCACTTTGAGTTCTGCCCAACTGCAGCTCCTGGGGCTGATGATGATTTTTTGCAAGACACTCAGCAGGCAGGTGGTGCTTACAGACACACCCTTTGCTATCAATTGAAGATAGAAAACTAATTTGCATACAATGTTAGTAAGGAAGCCTTCCATCCCAAGTGCTGCCCTGATCTGTGGGATTCCTCTGGAGAGAATGAACAAGGAATTGGCCACAGTCAGATGCCTGACAATCACATCTGTGGACCTGGACCTGCGTTCACTGCAGTAAAGGAAGACAGAATTACATAGAAGTGAGAGATTCCCCAGGGTTCCAATCACAATGGAGAAAAGGAAGAGGATTATTAGTTTGAGATCCATTGATGTCATTCTTCAACTGTGCAGGATTCGTAACATGCCAAAGTATAGGATTCTGTACAGAAACATAAGTTTTGCAGAGATTTCATGCCAATATGTTCAACATTTTACACATTGAACTTCATTAAAATATTATTTGAACTATCTATGTTGTGTTATAAAAAATTTTTAAAAATCTTAAGTGCTCCTCTTTATTATGTAGCATTTTAAATATATGGTTCTCTGTGGTTTTTGGCTTAGCAATTCCAATTTATGTTTGGTTAAAACATGATGGTTAGGACCTAATAATATCTGCCATTAAGAAAAAGTGTGCTTAGTAAAGGGAAGATATGTGACTCTTCTCAATGAGTATAGGTAACTTGAACTGTGAACCAGCTTCAGTGATGTTGTGCTTTTCTCTATGCTGTATTGTCTGAGAGTCAAAATTTTAATGAATTTAGACTGTCTATATAAAATTTATGGTTTCTGAGATATTTCTGTAAATACATTCAACAGTTATAATCCCCATTCAGTTGAACTTTTTAATTATAACACAAAATCACTTCTAACAGAATGTGCATAAGTTTATTAAATTAATGATAGACTAAATAATCTCATTACCTAAGTGGGTTCAATAAATATATATCAATGTTTTGATAGCAACAAAAGATTTTCTCGGTATATTTTAAAATAGAAATCACATATTATATTGATTTTATTTTCTAATGTAATACAGCAGATATGAAATTTCAATGCTAGAAACTGAATTAAACTTCACTAGATAGCTTGTTGTTTTTTGAAACTGATAAAAACAAAGCAGTAAAACACCTTTAAAGAATAAATCTAAAGTACATCAAGAGTGACAAATGGAATTTTGCATCTTCAGACCACACGCATCATAATGGCTCACGGTTACATGGAGTCACAAAATGACATTGAAGTTTTTAAACCTGACAAATATAACAAGACATGTTTGACATTCTTAATTTCTCTCCAGCTTAAATCACTAAACAATTATTTTAACTTTTTCATGAAAATCACCTCAAATGAAGAAAAGGAAAAATTGTTCAATATTCATAGTCAATACTACAAATGTTTTCAGAGATCAGAAACTGTTTCCAATTGATACCTCAACCCAGTGAGAGAAAAAAAAACATGATAAAACAAAATATTTGGCATTTGGACACATCACTTATACAGAAAAATCTCCTTCTCCTCTCTCCAGAACACCCATTATAAGAAACAAGGCCTTTTCCTGGAGCAAGAAAGCACATGATACTAGTTTCTCTGTGGTTTCTACAGAGCACTCTGAACAACTGATGGATTCGCAGATTGGAGTGTTGTGTATCTGTGATATAAGGTGACATTTCTCATGGAGTATTTGTCACACCATTTTTTCTACTGCTTATGTAAAAGCATGTGGGGAGCACTGAGAGGCTTGTGAGGGGTCTCTCACCTCCAGTCTCTGTTCAAAGTACAGCTTGTACCTTGTGAATCATCCTTCTGTCCCATGTGACTCAGTCACCCCAGATGAATTGCTTTTCCAGACATAACAACTCACAAAAATACAGACATTTTACCAGCTCTTTACCTCATAGACTTTATTTCACAGACCAGAATAGAAAATACAGAAAATATCCAACCACTACCTTACCTTCTCTTTGAGCAGCAGGCTGAGGTGCACTGTCCTGCTTGTGTGGGGGAGAAGTTGTCAGGACCCAAGGTATGGGTCATGGTTGTGTGATCTCAACTCCCCATGAAATGCAATTAACACTTCAGCTGTACATTTCATGACAGGGCATGTTCATGCAGGAGAATTGACTGGAAGGAACAAGTAAAGTTCTTTCCACATCCGAATTCCCAGAAACAATTAGAAGTTTCTGTGGGCATCACCATGCAGAGAGATTTTGAGTGCCCTGGAGAGAATTTCCCAGAAGCCATAGTGGGGTGATCTCATATGTGGAAAGAGAAAACTTCAGTGTCTAAAAGATGAAGAAAAATAAATGAAACGTGTGCATTTATCCAATTTATGTTGATATATAAATATACATAAATATATGTGTACTTTCATAAACATATTGCTTTAAAATATATAAAGATGGAATTCCATGATTACAAAGAATTTTTCAGGCATTTCATTACCTCCTTACTCATCCTTCTGTCTTGTTCTCCTAAAGAATTAAAGGCAGAACTACTTCACAGATTCTGATGCCTCCTGGGTGCATATTTAGAGGAAATAAAATCACTATGGGAATGGTATAAACACACTCCAATAATCCTTGTCACATTGCTCA
>PVJX010048770.1:0-11259 GCA_004027295.1 Dolichotis patagonum
GCCAAATGAGACAGGATGAATGTGGTGACAGCTGAGACAGGAACTTGACTCTGCTATGGCCCAGGTGTGAGCCCGGGCAGGTGCTTGTTACTTCATGTGTAAACTGGGATGGAAAGAGGGTTGTAATGAGAGCATTACATTTCCCACCACAGAAAAATAATCTTTGTGGTAAGATTATATATTAAAATTTACCACTTAAGGGTATAATTCAGTGGCATTAATACATTTACAATCTTATACAGTTACCATTACTCATTTGCACAACTTTTTCATCTTTCCAAACAGAAACAGCATAACTATTAAAGCACAGCTCCTCATCGTGTCCTCTGCCAGCCCTTGACAGCTACCATTCAACTTCCTGTCTCTATGTATTTGATTACTCTAAGAACATTGTATAAATGCAATCATACAGTATCAGTTCTTTTTAGCCTGGTTCATTTCCCAAAGTGTAATGTTGTCAAGGTTCATCCATGTTGTGCCCTCAGAATTTCATTCCTTTTTAAGGCTTAATAATATTCCATTGTATTATCAACCACAATTTTTTGCCTGTTCATCTGTTAGTAGACATCTGTGTTGATCCTATCTTCTGCCTATTGTGAATAATGCTATTATGAACATGAATGTGCAAATACTTCTTTGCTTCTAGGGTGTGTGTGTATGGATCAAGGATGGCTCACTTCTGTGTATTTGGGGGAGCTCCAGTATTCACCTTCACTTGGACCTCATCTCTTGGCTTCCAGTGCAGACCCTTTTGCCTCCCCATGCTGGCTCACATGAGACACTACCATGAGCTCCGGCCTTGGACTGGACCCTTTGGATCTGTAGTGTGAAGACAGCCCTTGTGTATTCTTCCACACCTGACTCTGCCGGCGACCATCATAAGCCAATCTTGTAAATTCTTATATATTTGCGTACCTTGCATTAAATCTGTTTCTCTAGTATGCACTGACTGGTAAAGTCCCCAAGTGGCCACGCTACAGTGCTATCTGAAAATACCTGTGCCTTGAAGAATTGCTTGGAGAGCTTTCCAGGAGAGCTCTTGAAGTGAGGTAAACAGGATTAGAGGGCAGAAATGGGGTGACCACAGCTGCAGAAAGATGGAGTTCCGGGGGGGGGGGGCATAAGTAGGCTGTTGTAACTGGGTCTTAGGATGAAAAGGAGGAATCTGAGTCAGAGCTGAAAAGGAGGATGATATGGGTCAAATTACAAAGAGAGGCTGGGTGGCATACACCTATAATACCAACACTAGGGAAAGTGAGGCAGAATTGCTGTGAATTCGAGGCCAGCCTGGGATACACAGTGAGTTCAAGGTCAGCCTGAACTACAAAGCAAGACCTTATTTTAAAAAAATTACAAAGGGACTTGTATGCTTAGGGATACACTGGAGACCTTGGAAGCCCGCTTCATTTTCCAGATGAGAAAACAGGCTGGAAAAGTGAGAACCACTTGCCCATAGTCGCTAAGGATATGGTAGCAGAGCCAGCTAGAATTCGTGACTTCTAATTATCCATCCCATCAATTCCAGTAATACTGATATGCCCTCTTGGGTTATGAGTAGACGCCATGTCCCTCTCTCATTTCAAGGTTTATACATGTAGTAGTGCTTGTTGTAGTTAGGGGTTGTGAGAAAAATTAGAATCAAGACACAGAATTTATAATATTTTATGATGGTCACCCAGAGTTAAAACACAAAAAAGTGCAGGAAATCTATCCACAGCACCAAAGACATAGAATATTCAGCCAAGGGCCTGGATCCCACAGCAATGTCCTGCATGAGTCCAGATGAAAACCTAGAGCCCATGAGAATGCCTCCCATGAGTCCAACTGGAGGTCTAGATCCCACAAGAAGGACTCATGCCAGTTTCTTCTATGGATTCATGCTGGGAAGGCCCAAAGGTCAGTGGTGGAAGCTACAATGTCTATGCCAGTGGGATGAAGGAGCTGTGCTGATAGGTTGAGAGTTCTACACTGGAACTGAGAAGTCACAATCAAAATAATAAGAACCAGGACTGTCCTAAAAAGTACCACAGCCATCCTCAGCAACATGGAGGTCCTGAGCTCCTCCAATGATAAGAACAATTGAGTACATGCCAGAAAGCCAGGATGAAGAGTTTCTCCTGGAGATTAAACGGCACACGTCTTCCCCTTTGGAGCCAGAAAGCAATGCTCGATGTAAAGACCAGAGCTCCCCCAAAGCGAACCACAGCCACTCTCACCAACAAGGTCCCAAGCTCCTCCGACGACAATGGTCAAACTCATACGGAGGAAGCTAGTCATGACAAGCTCCTCCAGGAGAACCAACAGCTCAAACAGCAACACTTACAGAGATCCACAACGCCTCACTTGCCTTCTCCATGTCTCTATTTATGCTGGCGACTTTCCTCAGGTGGAACATCTATGCTCAGCACCATGCTGATTTAATTCAGCTGGTGTGAAGTTGACCATCAGTTTTTAATCTATGACAGTGTTGCATTTCCTTTAATTGCCAAATAATAACCCCTTGTTTGATATATCGCATTCTATTCACCCATTCACCAGTTGCTGGATCTTTAGGTTGTTTCTACTTTTTTTTGGTTATTATGCGTAATGTTGCTATGAACGTTCTTCCTCAAGTTTCTGTGTGAACATGCACTGCCATCACTTGGGTATGTACCTGGAAGTGAAACTGAAGTCAACTTTTGAGGAGTGGCTGACCTGTTTTCTAAAGCACCGGACCATTTTACATTCCCACTAACGCATAAGGGTTCTGTTTTTCTCATGATCCCACCAACCTTTGTTTTCTACCCTTTTTTTGTTGTTGTTGATTATAGTCATCCTAGTAGGTATGAAGTCATTTGTCATTGTGGCACTGATTTATGTTTCTCTAATGGCTAATTCTATAACATTTAACAGAATAAAGAGTAAAGTAAGAATAAAGTAACAGAATAAAGTAAGTTTTCTAAACATTATTAATAATGGGTATTTTCTTTAAGTGTAGCATTATCTGTATCCATCTTCTCTGACATTTTGATTCTACATTTCAAATTTATCTCTGTTCTTCCAAAATTGAGAATTTACTCTTAAAGTTGTCCTCGAGTATTTTTATTTTCTTTAACATCATTAACTTCTATAAAAATATTTACTTATGCTTCAAATTCATCATAGGAATATGGCTTTCCCATCCCCAGTTATGGGATTTCACTCTTTCCCTGTAAATGACTCCATATGTTAGAACAGCTGAATGCAACACATTTGCATTCAGGCCAACTCGACCTGCCCTTTGAGTGCCCAAGGAGGCTACTTACAGGCAATGGAGGCTGTAACATCCTCCTGAATTCCCTGTAGATGTGCAGAAAACCTGTATCAGGGTTCACATATTTTAATTAAAAAATATGATGTATAAATATAAGGATTTACAAGGTAGGCCAACAGCGCCTGCAGAGTCAACTGTGGAAGAGTGAAAAAGGGCCATCAGCTTGCTGGAGAGCCCGGGAATCCAGTCAAAAGTCAAAGATCTAGAGCTCACGGCAGAGTTCCATGTGAGTCACCCTCAGGAAGCATCAGTTTTGCCTGCCATACAGAACCCTTCGGCGCTTCCCCAGCCTTCTTTCTGGCTGCCTCCCTGCCCTACTCACTGCTCCCTGGCCTCTACCAGCCCTGAGCCTGTGCACACTGCCTCTTTCACTTGCAATGTCCCATTCTTTAGACTAAAACTCCCTGCTTATCTCTGAAAAACCAATCCGTATTAAATATGAATTTATTTTATTATTATTATAACTACTATTGTTATTATTTGGTGGTGGGACTATGATTGAACCTAAGGCCTTCACACTGAGCTACACCCCTCGCCCTTTTTTATTTTGAGACAGGGTCTCGCTAAGTCACTGAATTGCCCAGGCTGGACTTGAATTCGTGAACCTTCTGCCTTAGCCTCCCAGAGTTCTGGGATTAGATGTCACTACCCCTAGCTGCTGTTCTTCCCTTATCCCAAGGGAAAAATAAAAAGGTGGTTGGCCCTGCTACTGTGTGTTCCCATTGCATGTTCTTTGCCCCACCACTCTGTGGTGATCTCTTCATGAGACTTTTGCCCCAAGGACTCTGTGAGCTCCTCAAAGCAGAAAGCCCCTTGTCTTATCAAGCCACCCGCACACCCAGGATCTGCCTAGTGCTTCACAGGAACACAAAGGAGCACCT
Organism: Dolichotis patagonum; assembly: GCA_004027295.1. Taxonomy (NCBI): domain Eukaryota; kingdom Metazoa; phylum Chordata; class Mammalia; order Rodentia; family Caviidae; genus Dolichotis; species Dolichotis patagonum. Next base: position 4,174 of record PVJX010048770.1, read on the forward strand.
GAAGCTGATGGTTGGGAGAGCCAAAATGAATTCACGAAAGTATTCTTTCTAGCAATGGCCAGAATCATATTTGTTTTTCTTAACTAAATTGAACTTAAATACCAGCAGATTAGGCTAAGGGTTTAAGAGACATTCAACATTCACTTATTCCCTCATGTGACCAGATTGGACTCTGGACGTTCAGTCAGGAGGCCACTGCAGGGGTCGGAGGGAGGTAAGAGGATGACTCAGGCACTGGAACCAACTATCAAGATCACAGAATTTTAGTGACCCTTTGGTGATGTACCTGCAGCTTTGCCATTAGTAAAAATGCCATTTTTCTTCATTGTAGACGACAATGCCTTCTGAGCCATCAGGATAAACATTTTTTTCCTAAGATGAAACCAAAGATTTACTGCCTTAACAATGTACGGAAGGTTGCATTACAGCATGTCACATAGGTTTTATCATAGGTTTATCATTTATCACTGTGCCTGTGCTCTCCACAGACAGTAGAGTGATCACTGGTTTCCATCCATCCAGCATGGAACTCTGAGAAAAGTCAGCAGTGGTACTGGTTGAGGAATCTTTCTACTTTGCTTGTGAAAGGCCTGGATGCGTGCATCCCTTTTATGGACTTTATCCAGAGCAGAGGCTGAGAAAACTATTTAGGAACTCTGTCAGAGTTCTTCCCACCTCTATGCACCACAAATGTCAATGTCTGAAGGAAAGGGCCATATGCCTCTTTTAACATCTCCTTGCAGTGCTCCTCCTACAGTGGGCACTCAGTAAATGTCAGTTGGTGATTGTCCTCTAACAGATAGATGGACCTAAAAGCCACCAAGACTGCTGTTATTATTCTCTGTTTTTGTTTTTTTCACTATTTTTTTTCTAATTAAGTGGGTTAATTAAATGAGAGAAGAATTCTATAGGAGAAAACAGAGATTCTACTGAATGTGGATTGAACAGCTATCTCCAGAAATATTCTGAAACAATCAAATAAAACCATTCTTAAAGAGTATCTAAGATATAAAACCTCACACCTTCAACTAAAACTATAATGTTCTGCTAACACATGAATGATTTGACAAATATTTCATCTCTTCTGAAGTCCTATTTAGAGACAGTGTGATGGGCTTTTTAAAACAATGCTTTAACTTTGTATTAGATACTGCCCAAGTTTTGGGAAACAGACTTCTGAATAAAAGTACAATGAGCTGCCATCTTGTTTTAGCCACTTTGCCACCATCATCCTCCCTGCTTTGCTAAAAGCGCCCCTGGGTCTGTGCGGGGTTGGGATAAAGATGAAATGAGAATATGATTTTTTTTTATGGTAGAGAAGGATGAACACTGTTTTGGATTGTATGCAGATGTTTCTGCAAAGCTTCATATGCTGATAGAGGGGCTTTTTGAAGGCAGCTGGATCTAAAGTGTGTGACATGGGATTAAGGGTATGTGATAACGAAATGGGTTTAGAATTGCTGTGGGTGTGGATGATGGGAGTCCCACCCTGGGTGTGGGTAGCACAGATCCATAGGTTTGTAGCCTGGATAGAATATAAAGGGAGTGAGGGAAGGCAGGGTCGCTGCTGCTGCTTACTGCTTCCTGCCCACTGCCTGCCTTACCATGAATTCCTCTGCCATGCCACTCTGCCTTGGGGCCAGCTGACTCTGGGATAAAACCTCTACAAACTCTGAGTTAAAATAAATCTTTAATCTTGGGGGTGGGTATTCTGTCTCAGTGATGACAAAAGTATCTATGACAGAGTTAAAGCATTTTTAAAAATCCAATCACACTGTCTCTCAATAGGACTTCAGAAGAGATGAAATATTTGTCAAGATTCTACCTCTAGTGCCAGGTAGAGGTGGGGGTACAGAGTTATTTAGGAAACAGACCTTGTCTCCTGTGGTGAGGAGAGGAAGCGGTAGAGGACACCTCAAAGGGCATGGGCAGGGTCAGGATGTGGGTGAGGGCAAGATTCCAACAATAGCTAAGCCAAGCAGGGGGTGGAGGGACGCCATCAAATGGGTGGAGGAGCCAAGGAGGAAGGGTCTGCTTCAGATACAGTGTTACACAGGTGAAAGGAAGGTGTGGAGCATTTCTGCCCATAGTAGCATTGGCATAAATTTGTCTTCAGTATCAAGTAGTAGAATAAGGATTCATAAATCTGTCAAGGGAAAGGAAAAGCGGAGGGTAGGGATTAGAAGAGGGATCCAGGTGGGGGCAGCACTGTAGAAGGAGGTGAGATAGCTTTGGAGGGAAAGTCTGAGTTGGTTAAATGTACTTGAAGAAAACTATAAAACTAGCTGAGGAATGAAAGAAGACCCACGATTAAAAGAAGCCTGAAAGGAGATTATACTCCAAAATAGAATGATTTGATATCAAATATTGAGTCAATCTATATTGACTTCGATTTTAAACATAACTGCAAAGTCCCAAGAGAATTTTTGTTATTTTTTGGAACTTGATAAACTATTATATGGGTTACCTGAAAGAACAAACAAGTAAAAATAGCTACCACAATCTTAGAAGAGCATGGAAAGGGTGCTAAGCCTCTAGGATGTGAAACATTCTAGAAAGTGGCGATAATGAAATCAGTTGGCACCAGTGCAGCATTAAGAGGTGAGACCCAAGACAGATCCTAGAAGTGATGCGTATGCACATTGCAGACCACTTGATTTGAATTCTTGTTCTGCTACTTCTCAGCTGCTGCATCCCATGCAAGTCTCTATATTCCCAGGGTGAGGACGGTGAGGACAGTGAGAGGATGGAGAATACAGAAAACGGAGGCTCTGTGGAGCCCTCTGTCCTGATGGGAAGGATGGAAGGAAGAGGAAGGAGGAGAAGCAGAAGGAGCAAGTGCTCCAAAGGCTGCAGCACGTTTATTCAGATACTGGGGAGGTTGTGTATCATGTGAAACCTGTTCCCCTAATAGATTATTCCCGTGACTCAGGCACCTGTGTTCTCAAGGCTGTCCTTGCTCCAGCCCCACAGGTGATGGATTCCCAGCTTTGGCTGCTCCCCACACTCAGCTGTAAGAATTCGGACAGTTTCTACATCTATGGCATGAAGTGATCATACTCACCTTATAGAGTTGTTTTGAATGTAAAATGAGCCAATGCCGAGTGCTTAGAACAGTGCCTCGCACATAGTTCATGCTCAACCTATTTTATTTTCTTTTGTGGTCTTTCTGAAATGTTGAAGCAAGTTATAGTATTCATACCTATGAATAAACACGCGTGTTTATTCATGCATTGTCCTTTCTAAATGTGTTAAATATTTTTTTCCATTTAGCTAATTTCTTTTTTCATCCTTCAAGTGATTTATGTTATTCATTTTAAATATAGACTCAGTTTATTTTTTTTAAAAAAATTTTATTTCAAAGAGAAAAAAAGAAAATTTCAAAACACATCAATCATGGGGCAATAATGGTACATACAGTGCACATTGGCATCCCTAAACCGTTCACCAAGAGCACAAGACATCTGTAATCAATTGTCTGAACAGTACCAGCATAAATCTTTCTCTTCGATGAACTTGGAGAAATCAGTAGTGTAACTATCTTAACTATTTTTATATACACACACACACACACACACACATATATATACATATATATATACATATGTTGTTTATTTCAGCTTCTCACACTAGTGATATGATACAATGTTTACAAATGCATATTTGACTTATTTTACTTATGAGTATGGTGTCAAGTTGCTTCCATTTGCCTATAAAAGTCTCCATCTTATCCTTCTTTATGGCTGAGTAGTACTCCATTGTATAAAAATACCACATCTTTTTTATCCATTCCTCAGTCAATGAGCATTTAGGTTGTTTCCAAGATCTAGTTATTACAAATTGTGCTGCTATAAATGGCTGCACATATATTGCTGTGGTATGACATTTTTAATTCTTTTGGGAAGACATCAGAAAGGGAATAGCTGGATTGAATGGGACCTCTAGTTGTAGTTTTTTTAGGAAAGTCCACACTAATTTCCACAGTGATTGCACCAGTGTACACTCCCACCAACAGTGGGAGCCCCTCCAGCACTTGTTATTGGTTGATTTTTTGATAATAGCCATTCTTTCTGGGGTGAGGTGGAATCTCAGTGTTGTTTTAATTTGCATCTGTCAAATGACCAGTGATGTTAAACATTTTTTCAGATATTTATTTGCTGTTTGTATTTCATCTGAGAAGTGTGTATTCATCTCAGATGCCCATTTTGGATTGGGTCTTTAAATCTGAAGAACTGATTTATTTATTTATTTTTTTTTAGTTCTTCATATGTTCTTAATAGTAATGCTTTGTCTGAGGTACAGCTGGAAAATATTTTTCTCCACCCTGTGGGTTGTCTCTTTACTCTATTGGTAGTTTCTCTTACTGTGAAAACCTTTGCAATAGGATGAGATCCCAGTTGTTGATTTTTTTGTGGTATTTCCTGTGCAATCGGGGTTTTGTTCATAAAGTCTTTGCCTACACTAATATCTTCAAGAGTTTTACCTACTTAGATATATATTTGCTTTTAAGTTGCAAATATAGAGCACCCTGTTTCTTAGAAAAAGCATTCTTTTGTATGTGTTTACCAACCTGGTTCTCAGAATCCTTTAATAATAAATGTACTGTTTTTAAAAGTACCTGGCCCTGCTGAGAGTGGTGGCGCAAGCCTGTAATCCCCAGCAGTCAGGAGGCTGATGCAGCAGGATTGTCCTGAGTTCGAGGCCAGCCTGGGCTACAAAGTGAGTTTAAGGTCAGCCTGAACTGTATCTATTTGGGGTACACTAATGGACTATTTTTCGTTTTTTGTTTTAGATTTTTTGTTTTTAAATTTTTTTGGCGCTAAGGATTGAACCCAAGGCTTCTAGCTTGCTAGACAAGCATTCTACCACTGAGCTAAATCCCCAGCCCCTACTAATGGACTAATTTTAAATAGCCCTTCAAATAGATTCAAGACCAACATTTGTATTAGCAGATTAGGTCAATTATTTTTCAAAACATATTTATCAGACCTAAATCAGTAGTGATTTTAAAATCATTAATATGTTATGAAGACTGTAGCAATATTCAAGTAATTAAAATAAGAGTTTTAAAGACAATTACAAAGCTATTTTATTTATATAGAGTTGCCCTTTGTGGACTTTAAATCTAATACCTCATCCATGGACAGACTTCTGAATCATTGCTTCCTAAAAATGTAATTCTGCAGAAAAAAATGAAAGAGAATTTCAGATTATATGTTTCCTTGCCAATACAACTAAGGTGTGTAAAATAAATCTCAAAGATTCCAGTCTGCTTTTACCATGAAATATTTTCACTGATATGCTAGAAAAGACAAATCTACATCAGTTTCCTTCAGTTGTGCTAATGGAGTAGCCCTGGTACTGAGTCGTGGGCATAACCTTGTGCTTCTTTGAAGGCAAAAACTGTATCTTAACACTTTTGCAAATCTAGCCCACCCTTATCCATGGCACAGAGTAGATACCTCAAAGTATTTATTTAGTGAATATGCCCAGTCTTCCCCAAAGAATTGAAAGGAAATTTTACTCTGTAATGTTGACATTTTATGAGCTCTATGAAACACTATTATGAAAATTAAGTATTATCTTTCAAGGTCTCTATCAAATTGGCAGAAGCGGCTTTGCAATTAGTGTGGCAATTGCTTATAGGAAGATACATGCTTCTAAAATGTTGGAAAATTGTTTTTATGATGGGTCTCAACATTTTTCCTGTGATCTAACCCATATATTGTATTTATATTAAAGTGAACCCAGGGCCTCATGCATGGTAGGTAAGTAACCTATGGCCGAACTCCATTCCCAGCCTTCACGAAAAGCCTTTTATGGGAGGAACAGTTGGGAAAAATATTCAAGAATGCCAACTACAAATGTATTGTAGTAAACCATTGAAGTATTGTGAATTGTAAGAATTTTCAGTGTATATTCTAGTGTAATTGCAAGAATAGAAGACCAAAAAACCATGTGTTTCCTCATTACCTGCCTTTGGACAACACTTCCTTGCCTGCAAACAACCCGGGTGTCAGCAAGTAAACAATTCACTGCTGTTTACTTGTGCTAATGGAAAGCTGTCACACAAATAATACAAAAAGGTAGTTATTTATCTCATCATTTTTGGCACTGATGCATATACCAACTACTAACTAAGTGTGATCAAATGTGATGTATCTACTAGTCTTTTTAGCCTTTGTTCTGGCGCAGTTGTATAAGGATGTGTTTTCTAGTTCTGCAAAGCTGTGTTTCGTGCTATCAGTATTGAAAAGAATATACTCCTAAGTTTCTGGCTTCTGTCAAAACCCTTTAGAAATCTTTAGAAATTGTTAATGGATTTATCTGAGCACATAGCAAGACAGAATGAACTGTACACAGTGCCCGACAGAGGAAGAATTTGTATATAGTGAATGTTAAAAGACTTAGATTTTGCTGTCCCTTTGGCCAAGACACCTAAAAAGTGCCTTGAACTTTCCCTATTTGTGAAATGAGGATTTGGGTAAATGGTTCCATAGGGATCTTCTTGCTTCACAATTCAGTTTCAAGCTTTGTGGTGCAGCGCTTGCCTATCATGCAGAGGGCCCCAGGACTATAAACCAAAAATCAAAACAAAACAAAATCTGTCTTCTTAAATCACCTTTGGGTGGGGCAGTTAACTCCTGTTCTTAACATAGCATGAAAATAACAAAATTTTGCAGCTAAATATTTCTCTTTTAAGTTTCAAAGATTTCTATTTTATTAGTTTCAGGAATCCGGTAAGTCTAAGTTCATCCTACCCATTAATACCTACCATAGGGTTTCATAGCTTCGATAAGAGTCCTTCACAGTCTTAACTTCCAGACTGAAAGGCTCCCTTCATAAATGGCCTGTTCTGCTCTTGGGCACTTCTGATACTGCTTTCTTCTATTTATTTTTTCATATGAAGTACAATAAGCAAACTTGCCTTATGCAGGTAAGGAGTGAAGTTTTATGTTTTGTTTCTTATAATGGTTTGTAAAATTCTTGGCTTAATTTCCAAACCATTTCTTAATAATATTTTATAGATATTTTTGATGGTCACCATTCATTGGATTGGTAGCCTAGAAGATCTTTTTCTCAATA
>PVJX010048771.1:0-11350 GCA_004027295.1 Dolichotis patagonum
ATTTTCTTCTATGTCCATGACTCCTAGGCTTTGTGGGTTTGGTTTGGAGATTTGAGCCTGCCTTTTTGTCTTTCCTTTTGTCATTTTTCTTTATTTATTTGGTTTCATTGGTGTTCCAAACTTCTTCTGTGTGTGTGGTAAATCATCTCCTGCACCCTCCAATCCTGGAGTATTCTCAGCTCCCTTGCAGGCACTTGGCTCCCTAAATTGAGAGGCAGAAGCTGGACATGGAGAACTGGGGCAGTGGGATGCCCAGAGCACAATCACCTCTCCTACGGGGTTGTATATGAACTCAACCCCTCGCAGTGCTGGTCTTAAGCTCTCCCCAGGCCAGCCCAAATGAGACCAGAGTCCTTGTGCGTGGTTGCTCCCTCCTGAACTGAAAGAAGTCCACTGGGCATGGTTTATTGAGGCCCTGAAATCTGCTGGACCCAGTCCACCATCTCTGGTAGCTCCCCAGAAACTCAAATGCCGGAAGTGTTTGTCTCCAACTTTCCCTGGGTCACCAGGACTCACTTCGGGCAAATCCCACTCCCCTTAAGGCTCTTAGCTCCCTTAATTGAGAGGTGGAAGCTGGGCATGGAGAACTGGGGCCAGCAGAAATGCCGGGGCTCAACCCTCTGTCCTAGTGGTGTGGATAAGACCTCAACTGCTTGTGGTGCTGGTCTTAAGCTCTCCCCAGGCCAGCCCAAAGAGCCCAGAGTCCTCTTACATGGTCTCTTCCTCCACTACTTAAAGAAAGCTGCTGGGCATGGTCGACTTAGGCCCTGAAATCTGCTGGGCCCAGTCGAGTGTCTTCAGTAACTCCCTAGAAGCTTAGATGCTGGGAGCATAGGTCTCCAACTTTTCCCTGTCACTGAGACTCACTTCAGGCAATCTCCACTCTCCTGCAGGGTCTTGGCTCCCTTAATTGAGAGGTGGAAGCTAGGTGTGGTGACTGGGGCCAGAAGAACCCCTGGGGCACAATCCACTGTCCTTGGGCAATCTCCACTCCCATAAAACATTCTTAAGTAAATGCAAGGGTATTGAAATTATCTCATGTATACTATATAACCATAGTGCACTGAAATTGGAAATTAATGGCAAAAGAAAGTGCAAAACCTGCATGCATACCTGGAAATTAAACCACAACTTCTTAAACAACCAGTGGGTTACCAATGAAATTAAGGAAGAAATAAAGCAATACCTATAATTTAATGAAAATGCAGAAAAAACCTATTGTAATCCATGGGATGCAATGAATGCAGTTTTAAGAGGGAAATATGTGGCAATAAAATAGTCATATCAGAAAACTAGAATGAGCACAAAATACACAATCTAATGCTTCATCTCAAGCTACTAGAAAAAGAAGAGCAAGTTAAACCCAAAGCTCATAGAAGAGAGGAAATAGTAAAGATTAGAGCAGAAATCAATGCATTTGAAACTAAACAAAACAATACGAAGAATTAATGAATCAAAAAACTAGTTTTTAGAAAGAATAAACAAAATTGACAAACCTCTAACTAACCTTATAAAGAAAAAGAAAGAATAACCCCAACTTCCTGCCATAAGGACCAAAAAGGGAGAAATTACTACAGATTCCAAAGAAATTCAAAAGATCATGAACACCTACTTTGAAAATCTCTACTCACATAGATAGGAAAACAAAGAGGAAATGGACCGATATCTAGCAACATATGAACTACCAAAACTCAACAAAGAAGATACAGAAATTTTGAATAATCCAATATCAGCTATTGAAATTGAAATCACAATAAAAAAATTTGCCAACAAAGAAAATTCCGGTCCTGATGGATTCACAGCTGAAATCTACAAGAAATTTAGAGAAGATTAGATGTTAACACTCTTTAAACTCTTCAATGTAATTCAAAAGAAAGAAGTCCTCCCTAAATCATTCCTGGAGGCAAGCATAACTTTCATACCAAAACCAGAGAAAGACCCAACCAAAAAGGAGAACTATAGGCCAATCTCACTAATTAACACTGATGCAAAGATTCTCAATAAAATACTGGCAAATAGAATGCAACAAATCATCAAGAAAATTATACATTATGATCAAGTGGGGTTCATCACAGGAATGCAGGAATGGTTTAACATATGCAAATCAATAAATATAGTACACCACATTAACAGAGCCAAAAACAAAAATCACTTGGTCATCTCAATAGATTCAGAAAAATTTTTCGATAAAGTCCAACACATGTTCATGATAAAAACCCTTCAGAAACTTGGAATACATGGTTTCTCCCTCAACATTATAAAGGCCATCTATGATAAACCAAAAGCCACTATTGTATTAAATGGCCAAAAAATAAAAGCTTTCACTTTAAAATCAGGAACAAGACAAGGATGTACACTATCACCACTCCTTTTCAAAATAATTCTGGAAACACTAGTCGGTGCAATCAGAAAAGAAAGAAAAACAAAAGAATTAAAGATAGGAAAGGAAGAAGTTAGACTATCACTGTTTGCAGATGGCATGATACTCTATATATAAGACGCACAAACTCCATTGAAAGACTGCTAGAGGTAATAAATTCAGCAGTGTAGCTGGCTACAAAGTCAACAGCTAAAAATCAATAGCATTCCTGTATTCAAACAAGAAACTCACTGAAAGAGTAATTATGGAAATATCACCCTTCACAATAACATCTAAAAAAATGAAATACTTAGGAATCAACCTAACTAAGAATGTAAAAGGCCTATATGCTGAAAATTAAACTATGCTAAAAAAGGAGACTGAAGAGCATATTAAAAAACGGAAGGATATTCCTTGCTCTTGGCTAGGAAGAACCTAGGAAAAAGCCATTTGTGAAAATGGCCATACTCCCAAAAACGTTATACATATTTAATGCAATCCAAATCAAAATTCCATTGACATAACTCACAGATCTTGAGAAAACACTCCTAACATTCATTCAAAAATGAAATAAAGCTAGAATACTAAAGGCAATACTGGGCAATAAAGTCAAGGCAAGAGACATCTCAATTCCTGGCTTGAAACTGTTATACCAAGCCACAGTGATAAAATCAACATGGTATTGGCAAAGAAATAGACCTGAGGACCAATGGCATAGATTAGAAGATACAAGTATAAGTTCCAAGACACTCAGCCACCTGATATTTGACAAAGGAGCTAAACATGTTCACTGGAAGAAGGACAGCCTCTTTAATAAATGGTGTTGGAAAAATTTGCTCTCCACATGCAGAAGACTGAAACGAGATCCATGCCTATCCCCATAAACAAACTAAAGTCTAAATGAATCCAAGACCTAAACATTAAAACAGAAACACTAAATCTGCTAGAATACAGAGTAGGTAAGTCTTGAAGACATAGTGATGGGCAGAGAATTCATGAACAAAACACAAACTGCACGGGAAATGCTTCACAGAATCAACAACTGGGATCTCATATTGTTGAAAATTTCCTGTACTTCAAAAGAAATCACCATTAGAGAGAAAAGAAACCCCACAGAATGGGAAAGAATTTTAGCCAGCAACCCCTCAGACAAAGGACTTATATAAAGAACATATAAAGAATTGAATAACATGAAGCTGCCCAAATTCAAAGACCCTCCCCAAAAATGGGCAGCTGAGATGAACACTCAGTTCTCAGATAAAGATATACAAATGTCAAATAAATACATGAAGAAATGCTCACCATCACTAGTCATTAGAGAAATGTAAATTAAAACAACTTTGAGATTTCATATCACTCTGGAAAGAATAGCTGCCATCAAGAAATCACCTGATAACAAATGTTGGTGAGGCTGAGGGGAAAAAAGGACATTGCTCCACTGTTGGTGGGAGTGTAGACTGATGCAACCACTATGGAAGTCAGTATGCAGAATTCTCAGAAGACTAGGATTGTAAGATCCATTCAACTCAGCTATTTCCCTCCTGCATATTTTCTCAGAAAAACTGAAAAGGTCATATCACAGTGATATATGTGCACCCATGTTCAGAGCAGCACTATTTGTAATCACTAAATCTTGGAAACAACCAAGATGTCCATCAACTGCAGAGTGGATGAAAAATATGGTATTTTTTACCATAGAATATTACTCAGCTATGAAGAAGGATGATCTTGAGGCCTTCATAGGTAAATGGAGACAGCTTGAGACTGTCCTCATTAGTGAAATAAATAAGCATCATATTTATAAATATCATATTGTGTCTTTAGTGTAAAAACAATAAGAAATGCAGGAGTAATAAAACCCAAAATGTGTAATTGCTACTGTAAAAAAGAGAGGAAAAGCGGGTTCTCTAAACAATATAATTGCATGTATGTTTAAGTGTGTAAAATCAGTGACCATATTACTGTTTTTCTTAGATCATGGATCAGAAATGTTAACATTCTCTTTGCTTGAATATGTACTTAGTATGTTTTAACTTTGTAACTTGAACAGCTATTTCCAAGATGACAGTATGTAAGTTATAATGTAATGATTTCTGAGTATTTTTTGTTCTTTTCTTTTTTTCCTTTGGAATTTTGTATTGTTTCTACCCTTTTTTCTATTTTGTTTGTTTTGTTTTGATTTTAAATAAAATTTAAAAACAGAAATACTATAAGCAATACGTGGTGAGCAATAGGGGGAGAAAAACTGAAACTGAACTAATGACCCTCGAATTTCCCAGTAGATCCAGAGCAGTATACAAAGTGTGCTGATGGCCACTATGGCACAATACAGCAAGACCAGTGCCTCCAAATGTATGTGATTTTTTGACTCATGAAGAACCCATTGGGAAGGTTCTGGCTGCACCGCCCTGACACTCACTGTATTTATAGCAGTGGTTCTTGGGTGCTTTGTGAAGCACTGAGACACTCCAATTGTCAAGGCCAATAACCAGGTTCTCAGTTACATCCTGTTTATCTCCCTCAACTTCTGTTTTCTATGCTCCTTGTTATTCATTGGTCATCCCAACACAGCCACCTGCATCCTCCAGCAGACCACATTTGAAATTGTCTTCACTGTGTCTATTTCCACTGTTTTGGCCAAAACCATAACTGTAGGTCTTGCCTTTAATGTCACTGCTCCAAGCAGAAGGATGAGGCAGTTGCTGGTATCAGGGGTACCAAACTACATCATCCCCATCTGTTCCCTGATCCAACTCACTTTCTGCACAGTCTGGATGGGGACAAATCCACCCTACATTGACACAGATGCACACTCTGAACATGGCCACATCATCATCATGTGCAATGAGGGCTCCCTCACTGCTTTCTACTGTGCACTGGGATACCAGGGTCGCTGTCCCTGGTCAGCTTCACTGTGGTTTTCCTGACCAGGTACCTGCATGAGGCATTCAATGTAGCTAAATTCCTGACATTAAGCATGCTAGTGTTTTACAGTGTGTGGGTCATCTTCCTCCCTGTGTACCACAGCAGCAAGGGGAAAATGATTGTGATGATGGAGGTCTTCTCCATTGTGGCCTCCAGTGCAGAGGTTCTGGGATGCATCTTTGTCCCTAAGGGTTACATTATTTTTTTCAGACTGGAGTGAATTTCTCAGCCTGAGTTCAGAGATAAAACACATTGTGGCAAAAAGAAACCTTAGTTAATAAAATATATTATTCCTAAATTATATAGAGCTTCTAGTCCTGGTCTGTAGCATTTTCTCGGTTAATTACTAGATTAAAACATGAGGCTTACATCATTAATCAAGTGACTCATGTTTTCTCTACAAATTTTAACATTACCATCACCTGTAATAATCACATTTCCAATTTGAATTGCATTCTGGAAATTTCTTCTTCCAATAAGTCTGCAACAAGTGATTACATTTGCTGTTCAGTTTGATTATACTACTTATTTTTTTTCTTATATTCCACTTGTCCTTTTCAATCATCTCTATTCATTATTTCTATGGTAACTTTTATCTGCAGATCATTATATTTCAGAATTCTGTGATGTATTTATGCTTTTTCTTCTTTGAGAATTAGTGTGCCTCAAATATGCTCTTTAGGAGGGCTCTGTGAAGATGGCAGAACAGTAAGCAGCAGAGTAAACAACCTCTCTGAGGGTAGCAGCCCAGATGCTGGAATATATCATTCTGGAGAAGATCAGAAGGAAAGAAATGGATTCGCTCCATCTAGGAAGAAACTAAGGTGAGAATTGAAACCCACAGAGAGAATAAAAAAAAAGAAAGGAAAAATTTAAATAGAAGGTAGTAGCCAGATGCACTTTCACTAGAGCTGGTCCCACTGTGTGAGAAGCACCATTGGAATGCATAGATGCAAAGTAACAGTGAAGCTGATTAATTGAATCCTGAAGGCTTCGGTGGAGAGACGTGGTGGTGGAGGGTAGCAGCAGACCAGAGAACTGCACTGGCTGGAAGTGAGTGTGGGGAACTCAGTCCTCCCATGGGAGTGGGTGATTGGCATGGTGCCATTTTGGAGTCAGACAGGATAAACTCAGAACCAGAACAGCAGCCATCTTCATTCAGCCACTCCTAGAGCAGACTGGTGAAAATTGCTTGGACTGACTCCATCCCCTGTGTGTGGTCTAATAGCCAGCACTGAGGTTTCCTAAAGCTATCCCTAACCAACCCCATCTGCCCAGCATATACAAACTTGGTGAAGACTCCTTGTGTTTAATCAGCTCGGGATGGAGAGGCCAGCCTGTCCCATTCCTACTTAAACTCCAGAATTCACTAGAAGATTTGGAAATGCAGAAAACAGCAGAAATCCTTAGCCCACATGGTTTAGCATAATTAACCAATACAGGAAGTGCTGGGGACATCGCTACTGACTTGCCCAGAAGAAACTAGGAACATAACAAGAGGAAGAAGAAAAAGGCAGTCTTAGGCCTCAGTTTCCAAACCAAGCAGTACGGGCGCAGGAGATATAAACACAGAAGAGAGTGGGAGTAAGACACATTCAGTTTCTGAAGTAACACCAATGGATATAAAGAAACAACTTGGTGAAACCATAAAGGAACTTGAAACAAAAATACTATTACAAGTAATGGAAGATATAAGGAAAATAATAAAAGAATTGCTAAGCACTTTTCAAGAAGACACAGATGGAAGAATGAAGGAGCATAGAAAAAGGAGGGAACCTTCAATGAAGAATATAAAAAATATAGAATACCTGAAACTGATCCAAAGAGATTAGCAGAAAATTAAAAACTCCATTGAAAGCTGGCAAAACTGCTTGAAAGAAACTAAAGATAGACTATCAAACCTTGAAGACATGTTTGCAACTTGAAATTGTGAAAGGAATGATCTCTTTAAAATGATAAGGAACCAGGAATTAATAACACAAAGGCTAGAAAATGACAAGAGGATATATAAATTAAGAATAAAAAATGTGAGTGAAAAAACAGGGGTAAATACAAATGAATGACAAAGGCTATTTACAAAAAGAATTAAAGAAAACTTCCCAAGCATAGGAAAAGGAAATGATATTCAGATAAATGAGGCATACAGAACTCCAGCCAGCTATAACCAAAACTGATCTACACCCAGACATATAACAATTCAAATCACAGAAATTTAACACAGAATTTTAAAAGCTGTTAGAGAAAAGAAAGAGATCACCTATAAAAGAAAACTCATCGCAGTTACAACAGACTTCTCAACACAAACCTTCAAATCAAGAAGAGCTTGGAGTGAAGTATTACAAGTCCTGAGTGAAAATATCCTTCAACCCTGATTAATATACCCTGCAAAACTATCTCTCAAAATTAATGGAGAAACAAAATGCTTGCATGACAAAGAGGAATTAGGGGAGTTCATGACTACCAATTCAACCTTACAAAAATACTGAAGGACATGAGAGAGAGAGAGAGAGAGAGAGAGAGAGAGAGAGAGAGAAAACCATGATTTCAGGAACAGTGGTGGAGGGGGCACACTGAATGGCGCAGACAATTGGAGAAGGGGAAAAATAGACAACCAATGGCAGAAAAATAGCATGTCAAAGATGAGACAGAGAAAGTTGGTGATAATCACTAATATGAATGGTTTTGATACACCAATAAAAATAAACACAGGCAGAGTGGATCAGGAGATAGTTTCCATCAATATACTCTATATGAGAACTATAATTAACCTGAAAAAGTGTTTATAGACTGAAAGTCAAAGATAAGGAAACAATGCTCTATGTGACAGGGAACCAGAAAATTGGGGGTAGCTTGCCCATCAGCTGTAGATTAGTTGGTAAAACATGACACTTTTATACAATGGAAAACTACTCAGATATAAGGAAGGAAAACCTTGAGGCTCTTGTATGAAAATGAATACAACTTGAGATCATGCTCAGGTGCAAAAAGGTTCAGAATCACTTAGGTGATAATCAGGTTGCCTCCCTGATTTAAAAACTAAGGAGTTAGTGGGCTTCAAAGTGTACAATGTACCCTGTGAAAGTGAAAGATGAGGAATTGTCAAAAAGTGAAGGCAGTGGCCATTGTTAATTGTGTATCATGATTTGAAACCCATGTTGTTGTCATCATTCAGTTTATTTGGTTTTATTCTGTTCCAGTTTGTCTACTTGTAATAGATTTGATGCCATGGACAGGTATTCCTGAGATAGCAGGATATACTAAGATAACCATTTTTGATTTCCCATTAAGTTAATTTGAAGCCCTGTATTGCTTTCACTCTTTTTTTTAGCTATCATAATATCTCTTTCTTTGCATAGTTCAACATAGATTCAAATACAATAATATCAAACATAATAAAATAGTGTAAAACCTTTAGAAAGAATGAAAGAATTACTGGGCATTCTGAACTGAATAACACAGAATGATCAATGCCTACTCTAATATCTCATTTTCCATTAAAATTTTTGTTTATATTATCACATATATTAAAATCCCAATGCGACACAATATGAAAGAACTGATGGTATTAGAAGAATAAAAGCATGGTAGGACTTTAAAGCAAGGTTATATTAAATCAGCAATGGCTGCCATTATATCTCACTTTCTTCAAAACAGCTATTCATACTATTACACATAATAAAGTCAAACAAAACAGAATAAAACAATTCCAACTGATGAATGAAAACATTAAAATGTATGTAATGGGGAATCATGATTACCGGAAAATCTTATGTACTCTTACCAATTATCATACTAGGGAGACTATACAATATTTACATATGTGAGTTTGCTTTCACTCTCTTGTCTTGACTGAAGTTTTTCTAATCTATTTTGTTTGATCACTGTCTTCTTTCGACTGATTTTATTCAAATCTGTTTTGTTTGATAGTATCATGTCTGAGGGAATAGGCAACTACTTTGAAGGTGATAAGATTCACTATGGTACCCATTCTGGTTTGACTATTATCTTCTTTTTAAATCCTATAATGTCTCCAGTGTTTTGTTTTTATTGGTTTTGTTCTCTATCTTTTTTTTTTCAATTTTATTATGCCTGATAATATGGGCAATTCTTTTGAAGGTAACAAGAGGCACTATGGAAACCATTGTTGAGCACCTTGTATTTTGGTTTTAAGTCATGTACTATGTCCATGTTTTTGTTTTGACTGACTCCATTTCGTCTTGTCTTATTTGCTTTTATTCTTTTCAAAATAAAAAATATGTTGATTAATCCTTATTTTGTTAATTGGTTTTGTATATCATTCCTCACTCATGTCTGAAGCTTTTTTGTGCAGAATTTCCCTCTCTTGTTACATTTGGAATCCTTGGTTTGGCTAATTTCATCTCATAACAAATAATTTTGAATTTACAAAGGCACTGAAATGTGTTTATATGCTGAATAAAGGGATAAGTGTGTTCTATGTAGACTTTTAATATCGGCGGTTGATTAAATATTTCTGTTTATCTTATTTAAACATAATTTTTATGTGAGATGTGTAACTATGCTTGCATTTGTATTGTATTAATAACCTACATAAATATTCTATGCAATATTTTTCTTCTCGTTTATTTCTTCTATGTTTAGAATTTGTGATAATGTGAAAATAGCTTTATTTACAATATTTTGTGTACTAAATATTTCAAAATAAAACAGAGGTGGGGAAATCTTATTTGTTTCCTTTGTAAATTTATGTGAACTGCTTTTATTCAATTTGTGAGTTTTATTATATATTCAAAAAATTACTATGAAATCATTTATATTTTTATAGAGATTTTCTCTATATCTCAAATTGACTCCATTTCTATGTTTGGCATTCAATGGATTTGTGATATTTATGTTTTCCTGTGGTTAATATTCTGTTTTTATATTTCATTGGTGTAATTTAGATATACATGATAATCACATTCATCATAGGAATTATGTGCATGATATATCTTAGTTCCTATTTCCATCATGTCCCTTCAAATCCTCTTCCCCTCATTATTGACAAAATTTCATTTTAATTTTATCCTTTTTCCTCAATTTTTCCCTGCTTCCCACCCCCATTCACCTTTACTTTTGAACAATTTCTTCCTACTTCACAATATCTATTATATATTTACACTTTCAGTTTTCACATCAGGCATGCAATGGAATACTTACACATATGTGTTCAATTAATTTCACTTAAGAGAATGATTGCAAGATCCATCCACTTAGCTTCTTTAGGATTATCTACACTTACCTACTAGAATAAGTAGTATTTTTAAACTTAGAAATATTTAATAAGCAATATTTTTAAATTAAACTTTTGATTTTAATCTTTTGTATATCTTGCAAGTTAAAGAAAGTTATTTCTTAAACCATTAACTTATACACTTCTATTTCTGAGTATTTTTTTCTATATGTAAATACAAATCATTTACATTAGAGTTCAATCTATCCAGTTTTTAGGAAGAAGGCATGCCATATTTCACTACATGGTACACACTGCATAATCTTTGTCAATATATTTATGGCAGAAACGAAGCCATGCTGATTAGGTTGTGAACCTGAGTAATGCATCTGCCACAAAGCATATCAGAATACTTAACAGAAAAAGGGTCATAGTGTGCCATGATTTTATAATATAAAATTAAAGTATTTCCAAAGTGGTAATTATTGTATATGAAAACTTCAGTCTCAGTTTTGTATTTACCCTCTTCCTCATCTCTACATTTTGAGTTTTAAAACATTTAATTGTATTAATTGAATATTTCAATATTACATGACAGTAATGTGTAATGCTGTTTATTGTTTCACTCACATCCAAATAATACTGGACTATTTCTATGATTCATTTAGACAAGTGAATGATATCCTACCTAAAATATATAATAGAACACAGCTCTATGTCACTCACTTTCATTTATATTATTGTATTTTGTCTTCCCAGTTCATCTGACTTCTGGAAAAGCAGAAAAAGAAATCTACTCATTGAGATTATATTCTACTGAAAGCTGGTTGCACATGAAAGTCACAAATATTCCCTAAAGCAAACCTAACATTGGT
>PVJX010048772.1:0-11340 GCA_004027295.1 Dolichotis patagonum
TGTCTACTTTACATGTTTTAACTTGGTAATTTGAACAACTATTTCCAAGAAGTCAGTATATAATTTGTCAAGTAATAATTTCTTCATTTTTTTTGTTGTTATTCTTTTCCTTTTTTCCTTGGAATTCTGTATTGTTGCTATTCTTTATTCTGTTTTGTTTTTGTCTCTTTAAATAAAATTTAAAAAAAAAGACAAGGCAGGAAGCATCTCAATTCCTGACTTGAAACTGTACTACCAAGCCACAGAAAAAAAAAAAGACAAGGCAGGAAGCATCTCAATTCCTGACTTGAAACTGTACTACCAAGCCACAGTGATAAAATCAACATGGTACTGGCAAAGAAATGGACCTCAGGACCAATGGAATAGATTAGAAGGTGCAAGTATAAGTACAAAGACACTCAGCCACCTGATATTTGACAAAGGGGCTCAACATGCTCACTGGAAGAACAATAGCCTCCTTAATAAATGGTATCAGAAAAATTGGCTTTCCACATGCAGAAGACTGAAACTAGATCCATGCTTATCATCATGCACAAAACTAAAGTCTAAATGGATCAAAGAACTAAACATTAAAACAGAAACACTAAATCTACTGGAAGATAGGGTAGGTAGAAGTCTTGGAAACATAGGGGTAGGCAGAGAATTCATGAACAAAACTCTAACTGCAAGGGAAATGCTTCAGAAAATCAATAACTGGAATCTCATATTATTGAAAAGTTTCTGTACTTCAAAAGAAATCACCATCAGAGTGAAAAGAAAACACACAGAATGGGCAAGAATTTTAGCCAGCAACCCCTCAGACAAAGGACTTATATCAAGAACATATAAAGAATGAAAAATATCAAGCCACCCAAATTCAAAGACCCTCTCCAAAAATGGGCATCAGATATGAACACACAGGTCTCATATGAAGATATACAAATGGCAAACAAATACATGAAGAAATGTTCACCATCACTGGTCATTCGAGAAATGCAAATTAAAATGACACTGAGATTTCTTCTCACTCCTGAAAGAATAGCTGCCATCAAGAAATCAACTGATAACAAATGTTGGTGAGGCTGTGGGGGAAAAGGAACACTCCTACACTGTTGGTGGGAGTGCAGACTGGTACAACCATTATGGAAATCAGTTTGGAGAATTCTCAGAAGACTAGGACTGGAAGCTCCATTCAACCCAGCTATTCCCCTCCTGAGTATTTTCCCAGAAAAACTGAAAAGATCACATCACATTGATATAGGTGCACAATTTGTAATAGCTAAATCTTGGAAACAACCAAGATGCCCATCAACCACAGACTGGATGAAAAAGATGTGGCATTTTTATACAATGGGGTATTATTCAGATATGAAGAAGGATGATCTTGAGGCCTTCATAGAGAAATGGAGAGAACTTGAGACTGTCCTCTTTAGTGAAATAAATAAGAATCATATTTATAAATATCACATTGTGCCTCTAGTGTAAAAATCAGTAAGAACTATGGGAGTAATAAAACACAAAATGTGTAATTGTTACTGTAAAAGAGAGAGGAAAAGAGGGTGCTCTAAGGGATATAATTGCATGTATGCTGAAGTGTGCAAGATGAATGACCATAGTACTATTTTTGTTAGATCATGGAGCAGAACTGTTAACAGTCTTATTGTTTGAATGTGTACTTTGTATGTTTTAACTTTGTAACTTGAACAACTATTTCCAAGATGACAGTATGTAAGTTATTAAGTAATGATTTCTTAGTATTTTTTGTTCTTTTCTTTTTTTTTCTTGGAATTTTGTACTGTTGCTATCCTTTTTTTTATTTTGTTTGTTTTGTTTTGTTTTGTTTTTAAATAAAATATTTTAAAAAGCCAGTTGAGGCAGTGCAGTAAATTTGGTACAGAACTTCACAGCAGGTTACTGGGATAACAGTAATCGGTACTATAATATATCTCATTATCTTCACGATAGTCATGTAGTCAATTAAGTATAGTAAAATCAAACCAAAGACAGAACATTATAAAATCAATTGAAAGAGAATATTGAATAGAGTAAAGCAAATAATCATAATGAAACAAAACTGAAAATAACACCTGCTTTCAAAGAGAAGATAGAGGAGACCTCCCATATTTGTCATGTTGCATACAGTCATCCTGCCAAGAGATGCTCAGACCTCTAGCCCCAGTTACTAATGGGGGGGAAGGTTTGGGATGTTCGATTCCAAGCCCACGCACCAGTAGGCTCAAGAGACACTACTGGGTCTCCTCCTGGCTCATGCCAGAGGAAGGCAGATATATCATTGTTTCCTTTTCTCTAAATCTGTGTAATCATTAGAGGCAGAGATTATCAATTGGCAAATCAATTCCAAAATTAATCCACCACTTAGCTAATGCGCTACAGTTAAGTGATAAGCCAGAATGAAAGATAAAGCAGTGTAAGACAGATGGTACTTGATTTAAATGAGGTAAAAATTGACTGAGATTTTAAAAAGTTTTAAAAGAACCAGAGAATGTTGAGGAACTGTAAGTACTGGTACAACAGTAAGTTAAAATATGAATTTTTTTTAATCTTCATCTTATCAGAGACCCAAAGCAATGGATAATGTGTAACCCCACCCAAAGCAAGTGCCAGTATTCACCTTAATTGGGAGAAAAAGATAATTTATGTGGTAAAAATAATTTCTGTAGCCTTTTCCCTCTATCCCATGAAGAAGTCAATTCCTATGAAGAAGTCAAGAGCTTCTCTCAGATAACTTGGTATTTGGCATCTAAGTTTTAAAAAAGAGACAAAGCTTTAGTGTTTGATGTACATCTGAGAAATGTTAGTGCAAAATCCACTACAATGATGCAGACATGGAGGCCAAAGGAATCTACTACTGTTTTACAAAGCAATTAAATTTCTTATAGGGTTAGGGGTGTAGCTCAGTGGCAAAGTGGAACCTCATCATGTGACAGGTCGTAGTTCGATCCTCAGCACCAAAATAAGTATGCATATGCTCCACTGTGTAGCATTTCAGGAGTTCCACACCACTGCTCTGTCTACATTATTAACTGATTGATCTTAACCAGTTCTACCCTCCAATTCACCAACTTTCAGCACATCACACCCAGATTTAATTTCAGCTCCTATTCTCCTATGCCCAGGGCTTTACTTAAAGGTATTTTTTTTGTTTTGTTGTTATTGTTTTGTTTGGGTTTGTTTTGTTTTTTTGATACGAGGGATCAAACTCACAACCTTTCACTTACCAGGCAGATACATATGCCACTGAGCTAAATCCCCAGCCCTTAAAAGTATTTGATATGAACAAGAAATGTTTTCTTCTTTCACTGTCTATGCCAATTCCTGGTTTCCATTTTTCCTGATCATCCCGTAACAGCTGAGCCTGTTTTCCACTTGGAATACTATAAATCCATGCAGTGGTCATGTAATGGCTAAAAAATGTCATCTATATTCATCAAATTGTTCTCGCTGGGTATGGTGGCACATGCTTATAATCCCAGCACTTGGGAGACTGAGACAGGAGGATCACAGTGAGTTCAAGGCCAGCCTGAACTCCATAGTGAGACCTTATCTCAAAAAAAACAAAACCAAAAAAGTTATTCTCCCAAGGTTAATACCAGAAATGGATGACCTTTCCATTGAATGATATTGTCATCTCTCCCAACCAAAGTATGAAATGGTTTTAATTGCATAGTGACATCAAGACTCACCTTTGCATTGGATCTTGATTCATATAAAACAAAGTCACATAGTGTAGAAAAAAATTAAAGCAGTAACATTCTATACTCTTTCTTCACCCCATTTTCCCAAGTGACCTGACTATAAAGCAAGAGAGTAATATCCAGAAAAATAGGATAGTAGTGTCCCAAACTTCAAAAATAAATCATTGGGTCATGTAGATATAGTCTTATCTTTGTCGATTTACTTGGCCCAGTTTTATTCAAAAAGATATCAGAAAGGAATTAGTCATTGACAAAATTTTAGTTCAACCAATTTACACAAAAGGACTAAGAGAAATCAATGAAAACTACAACTCCATCAAAACAATAAATATGAACTAGAGATACTTGTGCTAAAAACACAGATTGAGATGGCATACAAGTTGGTTTTTGTTGTATTTTCTTCTTTAACCATGAGGATCTCATGATTGGTATTCCGTTGGCAAACCACATATAAGGCTGCAAAACAGAACTGCCAGAAACTGTTCATACCTGAATTTTGGCATCACGCAGATTCTCATGTTAGGTAATTAAAGCCTCAGAAACTTCTGTTTTTCCACAAACCTCTGAACTGTTCCATTCTCCTGTATAATTTCAAAAACCATGAATCTGATATGTTAACCATTCCAGAAACACAAATGCCATGATTCCCAGAAAAAGGAGGACACATCAGAGTGTGTGAACATTTAGTACATTGGAAGAGAGCTGTTGGCACTTTCTTTGTCAAAGGTTCAAATCCATTTAAAAGCATTCTATGTACAAGAGACCAGAGGATTTTTTTTAAATCACTTTTCCCACTATTGCAATTACAATTCAGATTGTAGGGATAGGTACATTCAAAAACAAAAATAATTATTTAAAAACAGCTTCATTTCTAAGAATCTACAGCAACCCACCACATTAAAAGAGAACTCAGAAGACCAGAAGCCCCATGGCCAGGCAGAGCGATGGCTGTGAGCAGATGGGCTGGAGTACATCTTAGGAAAACAATCCTATAAAATGCAATCATTTGGTGCCACCAAAACCTGGCCCCAGTTAATGCTAACTCTGGTTGAATGGAGAATCATCAGCCAACCTCTTGCCCAGAGAGAACCAGAAGGGAGAACATGGAAGGATGGGGTGGTAAAGCCTAATTCTCCCTTACAAACATTCAGGGGTACCTATAGCCAAAACTATCAAGCAGAGAACAGTCCTGACTGCTCTGAGGTACCCATTTGGAAACCTTGCTCCTCTTTTAGCATCTTTCTCCTCTTCTGTGTTTCAGAACCCCAAGTCATGTTACCTCTCTTGTTTGATTAAGGAGAAGATATGATCAACTCATTAGTCATATAATATCAATAATATTGATAGCATTGCAATTCCTTTCATTACCTACAAGCTGCTTTCACTCAGCTTAGCTGTTTGGATTCTAACTCCTTACTCAAAAAGAGGCTTAGAACCCTGCCCAGAGAAGGGGCAAATGGAAGGTTGTAGTAAAGAGTGGGTGAATAATTTGCTGTTTGAGGTAGAAATGGACCTCCCATATTCCAATTATAAACAACACAATACTGTTTTGTGGTCAGACTGTGGGCTCTGGGACTGGACTCTGGATGTGAGGCCTGGCACTGCTCAGCTATGGTTTTGTCAGTCAGTTTCTATATTTGCAAAATGAGAATTCAAGAGCCCACCTGACTGGATTTCTGTGCTTGCTAAATGCTTGGTACAATGCTTAAAATATATTACTCAAAATGCTAGGTTTTATATTCATTATTTCCTATATAACTTGCTATCTCAGGCTGAATCTCCTTGATTTTCTGAAAAAAATAAACATTTTGTTTTTTAAAGAGAAAAAATGGAAAAATCAAGAAGCAAACAATTAAAAAACAACAACAAAAGCAAAATGGCAACAACAACAAAAAGAAACAAAGACAAAAGCAAAGGATGGCAATATAGGATTTCAAAACAAGATGATAGGAATTTAATAATGGTTATTATATTGTATATTGTTATTCTTAAAGTAATTGCTCAAACTACTAGACACAGGCATAAAAGACTCATCAAACAATAAAATTTCTCTTTCAGCAGTTTCTTTCCCTCTTACTATATCTATTGTTACTTTTGGATCTTACTGTTTCACTTTTTTGCACTAGCAGGACAATATGGTGTTTGCACATGTGAGTCTGATTTATTTCACTTATGAGTATGGTTTCTACTTGCATCCATTTAACTCTAAAAGCCTCAAGTTTATCATTCTTTATGGATGAGTAGTATTCCATTATATAAAATATCACACTTTTTTATCCATTCCTGAGATGATGGGCAATTGGGTTGTTTCCAAGATCTGGCTATTACAACCTGTGCTACTCTAAACATGGGTGCACATGTATCACTGTAGTATGATGTTTTCAATTCTTCTGGGAAAATCCCCAAAGGGGAACAGCTGGTTTGAATGAAACTTCTAATTCTAGTTTTCTGAGGAATCACCATAGTGATTTCCACAGTGGTTGTACCAATCTCTACACTCTCAACAACAATGGAGAAAGGTTCCTTTTCTCCACAGCTCCATTAGCATTTGTTATTGATTACTTTCTTGATGTCAGCCATTCTTTCTAGAGTAAGATGATGTCTCAGTGTAGTTTTAATTTGCATTTCTCAAGTGATCAGTGATGTTGAATATTTTTCATGTATTTATTTGACATTTGTATTTCTTCATCTGACAACTGTGTGTTCATCTCAGATGCCCATTTTTGGATTGGGTCATTAAATTTGGAGGCCTTGTTTTTTTCAGTTCTTACAATCTAGATAAAAGTCTTTTGTCTGACAGACAGCTGGAAAAAATATTTTCCCAATCTGTAGGTTTTCTTTTCACTCTGTTGATGATTACTTTCAATGTGCAAAAACATTTTAATAAAACAAGATCCTAGTTGTCGATTCTTTGAAGTATTTCTTGTGCAGATTGGTTTTTATTTATGACTTCTTGGCCTATTCTTATGTCCTCAAGATTTCTACCTACCTTGCCCTCAAGATTTCTACCTACCTTGTCTTCTAGTAGATTTAGTGTTTCTCTTTTAACATTTAGATCTTTGATCCATTTTGACTTTAGTTTAGTGCATGGTGATAGCTGTGGGTCTAGTTTAAGTCTTCAACATGTAGAAAGTCAGTTTTTCCAAAACCACTTATTAAAGAGGCTATCTTTCTTTCAGTGAACATGTTTGTCCCCTTTGTCAAAGATAAGGTGACTGAGTGTGTTTGTAGTTGTGTCTGTATCTTTTGTTCTGTTCCATTGATCCTCAGCTCTGTGGTTTTGGCAGTACTATGCTGATTTTATTACAGCACCTTTGTAGTATAATTTCAAGTCTGGCATTGTGATGTCTCCTGCCTTGCCTTTGTTGCCCAGGATTGCCTTTTCTATTCTGTGTCTATTATGGTTCCATATGAATTTTAGGATGTTTTGTCTATATCTGTGAGGTATGATAATGGTATTTCAATCATGATTGCATTAAATCTGTGTAACAGTTTTGAAAGTATGACCAATTTCATAATGTTTGTTCTTCCTATCCATGAGCATGGGATATCTTTCCACTTACTGAATTTTCTTCAATTTCTTTGTTCAGAGTACTGTAATTTTCAATATATAAATCTTTTATTTCCTTTGTTAGATTAATTCCTAGGGATTTCTTTTTATGTTATTGTGAAGGGTGAGATTTCCCTAATTTCTCTCTCAGTGAGTTTATTGCTTGTGTACAGGAATGCTATTGACTTTTGTGTATTGACTTTGTACCAGGCTATGCTGCTGAATTTGCTTATTAGATCTTTAGAAGCCAGTTGATGGAATTTTTAGGGTCTTCTATGAAGTATATCATGGCATCTGCAAATAGTGATAATTTAATTTCCTTCTTCCTTTCTTATCTTTATTCTTTTTATTTCTCTTTCTTGTCTAATTGCTCTGGCTGATGTTGTCAGAGCTATATTGAATAGGAGTGGTGATAGACACTTCTTCCTGATTTTAGAGTGAAATCTTTCAGTTTTTCCCCATTTAGTATAATGCTGGCTGTTGGTTTGTCATACATAGTTTTTATCAAATGGAGGTAAAGACCATCTATTCCAGTTTTTTCTGGAATAGATGGGTTTTTTAGCATGAATGAGTGTTCTCTGGAATAGGGCTTTTTTTAGCATGAATGAGTTTTCTCTGGAATAGTGTTTTTTAGCATGAATGAGTGTTGGACTTTATCTGCATCTATTGAGATGATCATGTGATTTTAATCTTTGGCTCTGTTGATGTGGTGTATTATATTTATTGATTTGGATATGTTGAACTGTGCCTGCATTACTGGAATAAATCCCACTTGGTCATGGTGTATAATCTTCTTGATATAATCTTCTTTATGATTTGATGCATTCTCTTTACCAGTATTTTATTGAGAATGCAGTATTTGCATTGATGTTCATTAGGGAGACTGGCCTATAGTTCTCCTTTTGGTTGGGTCTTTCTCTGGTTTTTGTATCAGAGTAGTATTTGCCTCCCAAAATGAATTAGGAAAATTGCTTCCCTTTCTATTTCATTAAAGAGTTTGAGGAGTATTGGTATTAAATCATCTCTAAATTTCTTGTAGAATTCAGCTGTGACTCTATCAGGACCTTGTTTTTTGTGGGGTTTTTTTTTTTTGGTTGGTTGGTAAGTTTTTAATTACATTTTCAACTTCATGAACTGATAATGGGATATTCAGATGTTTTATATCTTCTTGATCCAGCTTTAGTAATTCATATGTTTCTAGGATGTTGTCCATTTCCTCTGTGTTTTTAATCCTATGAGAATAAAAGTTTCCAAAGTAAGTATTGATGACCTTCTCTATCTCTACAGAATCTGTAGTGATTCCACCTTATTGCCTGAATTTGAGGGGTTTTTGCCCTTTTTTGATAAGGTTCACTAGGGGTTTATCAATTCTATATATTCTTTCAAAGAACAAACTTTTCAATTCATTCTTTGTTTTGTTTTCCTGGTCTCAATTGTGTTAATTTCTACCATCATCTTTATAATTTCCTTTCTTCTTTGGGCTTTGGGTTTGACTTGTTCTTTTTCTAAAATTTTTAGTTGTAGCATTTGGTTGTTTATTTGTGCTCATTTTTTTTCCTGATATGAGAATTCTCCACTATAAATTTCACTCTGAGGACTGCTTTCATTGCATCTCACAGGTTGTATTTGAATTTTCATTTGATTTTATATTGTTTAAATTCATCTTTAATCTTCTCTGTGACCCACTGGTTGCTCAGTAGGGTTATATTTAATTTCCATATGTTTATAGAACTCTTGTGATTTCTTTTGTCATTAACTTCCAATTTCAGTGTACTATGGTCAAATAATATGCATGGGATAATTTCAGTTTCCTTGCATTTACTTAAAGATGGTCTCTGGGTTAGTATATAGTCTATTTTAAAGAATAGTCCATGTGCAGCTGAGAAGAATGTGCATTCCTTTTTATTTTAAAGAGAATAAAACAAAAGAGTGCAGAACAAAGCAGATCAGAACAGAACAACATAAGCAACGCAGCACTTTACAATAAGACAACTGGACATTAACAGTACCTATCAAAATCTCTTTCTCTGCTATAGTTGAGCATAGTTTCAAATACAATAATATCAAACATAACAAAATAGTATAAAACCATTCAAAAGAATGAAAGAATCACAGGGCATTCTGAACCAAATAACTATGATCAATGGCTACTATAATATCTCATTTTCAATAAAAATTTTTGTTTATACTATCACATATACTAAAATCCCAATAAGACACAACATGATAGAACTGATGATAATAGAAGAATAGAAGCATGGTAGGACTTCTAAGCAAGACAATATTAAATCAGCAATGGCTTCCATAATGTTTTGTTTTCTTCAAAACAGCTGTTCATACCATCACACATAACAACGTCAAACAAAACAGAATAAAATCATTGCAACTGATGAATGAAAACATTGAAAGGCTTCTAAGCAATGAAATGGGGATTCATGATTACCATAACATCTTATATACTCTTACCAACTCTCATGCTAGGGAAACTATATGGTATTTACACATGTGAGTCTGGTTTATTTCACTTATGAGTATGGTTTCAAGTTGTGTTCATTTATTTATAAATATCTCAATGTGATCATTCTTTATAGCTGAGTAGTACTCCATTGTATAAAAATGCCACAACTTTTTTATCCATTCCTCAGTTGATGGGCACTTAGGTTGTTTCCAAGATCTGGCTATTACAAATTGTGCTGCTATAAACATGGGTGAACATATATCACTGTGGTATGATGTTTTCAGATCTTCTGGGAATATGCCTAGAAGTGGAATAGCTGGGTCAAATGGGACTTCCAAACCCAGCTTGTAGAGGAATCTCCAGACTGACCTCCACAGTGGTTGCACCAGTCTACATTCCCACCAACAGTGCAGAAGGGTTCCTTTTTCCCCACAGCCTCTCCAGCTGTTTTTGTTGGTAGTTTTTTTTTTCCTGGCCATTCTTTCTGGAGTGAGATGGAATCTCGGTGTGGTTTTAATTTGCGTTTCTCTAATGACTAATGATGATGAACATTTTTTCAAGTATGTATTTACCATTCATATTTCTTCATCTGAGAACTGTGTATTCATTTCAGATGCACATTTTTGGATTGGGTCTTTGAATTTTGAGGGTCTGATATTTTTTAAAATTCTTTACAAGTTCTAGACAGAAGTCCTTTGTCTGAGGGACAGTCCATTAAGATTTTTTCCCAATTTGTGGGTTTTCTTTTCACTCTGCTGGAAATCTCTTTCAACATGCAGAAACTCTTTAATAAGATGTGGTCCCAGTTATTGATTCTGTGAAATACTTCCCATGTGGTTTGATTCTTGTTCATGAATTCCCTACCTACCCCTATATCTTTGAGATTTTTACCTACATTTTCTTCCAACAGATTTAGTGTTTCTGTTTTAATATTTAGATCTTTGATCCATTTAGATTTTAGTTTACTACATGGTGATAGACATGGGTCTAGTTTTAGTCTTCTGAATATGGCTAACCAATTTTTCCAGTACCATTTGTGAAAGAGACTGTCATTCTTTCAGCAAGCATGTTTGGCCCCTTTATCAAAGATAAGGTGGTTGAGTGAGTTTGTGGTTGTGGTTGTATCTTCCAATCTATCCCATTGATCTTCAGGTCTGTTTTTATTCCATTACCATGTTGATTTTATTACAGTAGCTTTGTAGTATAATTTCAAGTCAGGCATTGTGATGCCTGCTGCCTTGCCTTTGCTGCTTAGAATTGCCTTTGCTATTCTAGGTTAAAGAATGTGTATTCTGATAGAAGGTGGAACACTCTGTACATGTCTACTAAGTCCATTTATTCACAAGTTTGATTCTGTTCTGTTATTTCTTTGTTTATTTTTTATCTAGTGGATATGTTTCTTTGTGTCAATGGGGTATTAAGGTCCCCCATTATAATTTTATTATTGTTCATTTGATTTTTCATGTCTATTAATATTTTTCTTACATACTTCAGAGATCCCATGTTTGGTGCATACATGCTTATGATTGTCATAAGTTCCTCTTCAAGTTTTTCCCTAATGAATATGTGGTGAACTTCTTTATTTGTTTTTATGATTCTTGGTTTCTAATTCATATTATCTGAAAGTATAATAGCTA
>PVJX010048773.1:0-11283 GCA_004027295.1 Dolichotis patagonum
AGGGCACAAGACTGCTTACTGGTTGGCTTGGGGCCCTAATTTCCAGCATGGCTCGGATCTCAGGAAACTCTCTTGCTTCTTTTTTCCCTGCCCTGTGGTGGCCGCAGCTCCCCAAACCACAGTCACTTCCGAGGGAGGAAGGCTGCTTACTGGTTGGCTCTGTGCCCTAAGTTCCAGAATGGCGCGGATCTCAGGAAATGCTCTTGCTTCTTGTTTCACCACACTGGGGTGGCCTTGGCTTGCCAGAACACAGTCACTTACCAGGTCACAAGGCTGCTTACTGGTTGGCTCTGCACCCTAAGTTCCAGCATGGCGCAGATCTCAGGAAACAGTCTTGCTTCTTGTTTCCCCACCATTGTGTTGCCGCGCCTTGCAAGACCACAGTCACTTACCAGAGCAGAAGGTTGCTTACTGTTTTGATCATCTCCCTAAGTTCCAGCATGGCGTGGATCTCAGGACACACTCTTGCTTCTTGTTTCCCGGCCTTGGGGTGGCCCCGGATCCACAGAACACAGTCACTTACCAGGGCGGAAGATTGCTTACTGGTTGGCTCAGCACCCTAAGTTCCAGCATGGCGTGGATCTCAGGAAACGCTCATGCTTTTTGTTTCCCTGCCCTGGAATGGCTGTAGCTTGCCAAACCACAGTCACTTACCATTGCAGAAGGATGCTTACTGTTTGGATCATCGCCGAAAGTTCCACTGTGGTGTGGATCTCAGGAAACGCTCTTGCTTCTTCTTTCCCCGCCCTCGAGTGGCGGCAACTCCCCAGACCACAGTCACTTGCCAGGGCGGAAGTCTGCTTACTGGTTGGCTCGGAGCCCTAAGTTTCAGCCTGACATGGATCTCAGGAAACTCTCTTGTTTCTTGTTTCCCCACCCTGGGGTGGCCGTGGCTTCCAGAGCAGAATCACTTACCAGGGTGAAGGCTGCTTACTGTTTGGCTTGGTGCCGAAAGTTCCAGCATGGCGAGGATCTCAGGAAATGCTCTTGCTTCTTGTTTCCCTGCACTGGGGTGGCCGCGGCTCCCAAGACCACAGTCACTTACCAATTCAGAAGGCTGCTTGCTGGTTGGCTCAGCGCCCTAAGTTCCAGGATGCCGTGGATCTCAGGAAGCTCTCTTGTTTCTTGTTTCCCTGCCCTGGGTTGGCCGTGGCTTGCCAGACCACATTCACTTACCAGGTCACAAGGCTGCTTACTGGTCGGTTCAGCGCCCTAAATTCCAGCATGGCGCTGATTTCAGGAAGCTCTCTAGCTTCTTGTTGTCCCGCCCTTGGGTAGACACGACTTGCCAGACCATAGTCACTTCCCAGGGTGGAAGGCTGCTTACTAGTTGGCTTGGCATCCACATTGCTAGCATGGCGCGGATCTCAGGAAATGCTCTTGCTTCTTGTTTCCCTGCCCTGGGGTGGCCGCGTCTCCCCAGACCACAGTCACTTTCCTGGGCAGAAGCCTGCTTACTGGTTGGCTAGGTGCCAAAATTTGCAGCATGAAGTGGATCACAGGAAACGCACTTGCTTCTTGTTTCCCCACCCTGGGGTGGGTTCAGATCCACAGACCATAGTCACTTTCCAGGTCAGAAGGCTGCTTACTGGTTGGCCTGGCACCCTAAGTTCCAGCATGGCGCAGATCTCAGGATACCCTCTGGATTTTGTTTCCCCGCCCCGTGGTGGTCATGGCTTGCCACACCAGAGTCACTTACCAGGGCGCAAGGCTGCTTACTGGTTGGCTCGGTGCCCTAAGTTTCAGCCTGATGTTGATCTCAGGAAATGCTCTTGCTTCTTGTTTCATTGCCCTGGGTTGGCCACGGCTTGCCAGACCACAGTCACTGCCCAGGGTGGCTGGCTGCTTGCTGATTATCTCTGCGCCTTAGTTACAACATAGCACAGATCTCAGGAAAGGCTCTTGCTTCTCATTCCCCCACACGGGTTTGGCCATTGCTTGACAGACAACAGTCACTTACCAGCGGGGAAGGCTACTTACTGGCTGGCTCGGAACCCTAATTTCCAGCAAGGCGCGGATCTCAGGAAATGCTCTTGCTACTTGTTTCCCCACCCTGGTTTGGCCCCAGCACCCCAGACCACAGTGACTTGCCAGGACAGAAGACTGCTTACTGGGTGGCTCTGCACCCTAAGTTCCAGCATGGCGCAGGTCTCAGGAAACACTCTTGCTTCTTGTTTCCCCACCATTGTGTGGCCATGCCTTGCAAGACCACAGTCACTTACCAGGGCAGAAGGTTTCTTACTGGTTCGATCATCTCCCTAAGTACCAGCATGGCATGGATCTCAGGACACACACTTGCTTCTTGTTTCTCGGCCTTGGGGTGTCCCCGGATCTCCAGAACACAGTCACTTACCAGGGCGGAAGACTGCTTACTGGTTGGCTCAGCACCCTAAGTTCCATTATGGTGTGGATCTCAGGAAAGGCTCATGCTTTTTGTTTCATGGCCCTGGAATGGCTGTGGCTTGCCAAACCACAGTCACTTACCATTGCAGAAGGATGCTTACTGTTTGGATCATCGCCGTAAGTTCCATTATGGTGTGGATCTCAGGAAACGCTCTTGCTTCTTCTTTCCCTGCCCTCGAGTGGCCGCGACTCTGCAGACCGCAGTCACTTACCAGGGGGGAAGGCTGCTTACTGGTTGGCTTGGTGCCCTAAGTTTCAGCCTGACGTGAATCTCAGGAAACTCTCTTGTTTCTTGTTTCCCCTCCCCGGTGTGGCCGTGGCTTCCAGAGCAGAATCACTTACCAGGGCAGAGGGCTGCTTACTGTTTGGCTTGGTGCCGAAAGTTCCAGCATGGCGCGGATCTCAGGAAATGCTCTTGCTTCTTGTTTCCCCGCCCTGGGGTGGCCATGGCTTGCTAGGCCACAGTCACTTCCCAGGGTGGAAAGCAGCTTACTGATTGGCTCGGCACCCTATGTTTCAGCCTGACGTGAATCTCAGGAAACTCTCTTGTTTCTTGTCTCCCCTCCCCGGTGTGGCCGTGGCTTCCAGAGCAGAATCATTTACCAGGGCGGAAGGCTGCTTACTGTTTGGCTTGGTGCCGAAAGTTCCAGCATGGCGAGGATCTCAGGAAATGCTCTTGCTTCTTGTTTCCCGGCACTGGGGTGGCCGCGGCTCCCAAGACCACAGTCACTTACCAAGGGGGAAGGCTGCTTACTGGATGGCTCAGCGCCCTAAATTTCAGGATTCCATGGATCTCAGTAAACACTCTTGTTTCTTGTTTCCCTGCCCTGGGTTGGCCATGGCTGGACAGACCACAGTCACTTACAAGGGGGGAAAGCTGCCTACTGGTTGGCTCGGTGCCCTAAGTTCCAGCAAGACGCAGATCTCAGGAAAGATCTTTCTTCTTCTTTCCCCACCCTGGGGTGGCGGTGGCTTGCCAGAACACAGTCACTTATCAGGGCAGAAGGCTGCTTAGTGGTTGGTTCAGCATCCTAAATTCCACCATGGCGGGAATCACCAGAAACGCTCTTGGTTCTTAATTCTCCAACTTGTGGTGGCCGAGGCTTGCCAAACCACAGTCACTTCCAAGGGCGGAAGGCTGCTTACCAGTTGGCTCAGTGCACTAAGTTCCAGCATGCTGTGGATCACAGGAAATGCTCTTGCTACTTGTTTCCCTGCCCTGGGGTGGCCACGGCTCCCCAGACCACAGTCACGTCACAGGGTGGAAGGCTGCTTACTGGTCGGCTCAGTGCCCTAAGTTCCAGCATGGCCCAGATCTCAGGAAACACTCTTGCTTCTTTTTTCCCCACCCTTGTGTGGCCGCACCTTGCAAGACCACAGTTACTTACCAGGGCAGAAGGTTGCTTACTGGTTGGATCATCTCCCTAAGTTCCAGCATGGCGTGGATCTCAGGACACACTCTTGCTTCTTGTTTCCCAGGCTTGGGGTGGCCCCGGCTCCCCAGAACACAGTCAATTACCAGGGAGGAATACTGCTTACTGGTTGGCTCAGCACCCTAAGTTCCAGCATGGCGTGGATCTCAGGAAACATTCATGCTTTTTGTTTCCCCGCCCTGGAATGGCTGTGGCTTGCCAAACCACAGTCACTTAAAATTGCAGAAGGATGCTTATTGTTTGGATCATCGCCATAAGTTCCAGTATGGTGTGGATCTCAGGAAACACTCTTGCTTCTTGTTTCCTCACCCTGGGGTGTCCATGGCTTGCCAGACTACTGACACTTACCTGGGTGGAAGGCGGCTTACTGGTTGGCTTGGCGGCTTAAGTTCCAGCATGGCGTGGATCTCAGGAAACTCTGTTGCTTCTTGTTTCCCTGCCCTGAGGTGGCCGCGACTCTCCAGACCACACTCATTTACCCGGGCGGAAGGCTGCTTACCGGTTGGCTCAGCCCACTAAGTTTCAGCATGGCGTGAATCTCAGGAAACTCTCTTGCTTCTCTTTTCCCCACACTGGGGTGGCCCTGGCTTGCCAGGCCACCGTCACTTCCCATGTCGGCTGGCTGCTTACTGGTTGGCTCGGTGCCCTAATTTCCACCATGGCGTGGATCTCATGAAATGCTCTTGGTTCTTGTTTCCATTCCTTGAGGTGGCCGCAGCTTGCCAGACCTCGATCACTTAACAGGGAAGCTGGCTGCTTAGTTGTTGTCTCAGCATCCTAAGTTTCAACATGGCATGGATATCAGGAAACCTTCTTGCTTCTTGTTTCCAACCATTGGGGTGGCCGTGGTTTGCCAGACCACAGTTACTTACCAGGGCGGAAGGCTGCTTACTTTTTGGTTCGGTGCCCAACTTTCAAGCATGGTGCAGATCTCAGGAAACGCTCTTGCTTCTTGTTTCCCTGCCCTCGGTTTGCCACGACTCCCAAGAAAAGAGTCACTTACCAGGCAGGAAGGCTTCTTACTGGTTGGCTTGGCGACCTAAGTTCCAGCATGGCACTGACCTCAGGAAATGCTCTTGTTTCTTGTTTCCCCCCACCCTTTGGTGGCCGCGGCTTGCCAGACCACAGTCACTTACCAGGGCAGAAGGCTGCTTACCGGTTGGTTCGGAGCCCTAAGTTCCATCATGACGCGGATCTCAGGAAAGAACTTTCTTCTTCTTTCCCCACCCTGGGGTGGCTGTGGCTTGCCAGAACACAGTCACTTATCAGGGCGGAAGGCTGATTAGTGGTTGGTTCAGCATCCTTAATTCCACCATGGTGGGGATCACCGGAAACGCTCTTGGTACTTGTTTCTCCACCTTGTGGTGGCCGAGGCTTGCCAAACCACAGTCACTTCCAAGGGCAGAAGGCTGCTTACTGGTTGACTCGATGCACTAAGTTCCAGCATGCCGTGGATCTCAGGAAATGTTCTTGCTACTTGTTTCCCCGCCCTGGGGTGGCCATGGCTCCCCAGACCACAGTCACTTCACAGGGTGGAAGGCTGCTTACTGGTCGGCTCGGTGCCCTAAATTCCAGCATGGCCCAGATTTCAGGAAACACTCTTGCTTCTTGTTTCCCCACCCTGGGCTGTCTGTGGCTTACCAGACTACAGACACTTACCTGGTTGGAAGGCAGCTTACTCTTTGGCATGGCGGCTTAAGTTCCACCATGGCGTGGATCTCAGGAAACTCTGTTGCTTCTTGTTTCCCCGCCCTGGGGTGGCTGAGACTCCACAGACCACAGTCACTTACCAGGGCGGAAGGCTGCTTACTGATTGGCATGGTGCCCTAATTTCCAGCATGGCGTGGATCTCAGGAAATGCTCTTGTTTCTTATTTCCCCATTCTTGGGTGGCTGTGGCTTGCCAGACCACAGTCACTTACCAGGGCAAATGCTGCTTACTGGTTGGCTCGGCACCCTAAGTTCCAGCATTGAGTGGATCTCAGGAAATGCTCTTTCTTCTAGTTTTCCCACACTGGGGTGGCCATGGCTTGCCAGGCCACAGTCACTTCCCACAGCAGCTGGCTGCTTACTGGTTGTACCAGCTCCCTAATTTCCAACATGGCACAGATCTCATGAAACACTCTTGGTTCTTGTTTCCCCTCCCTGCAGTGATGGTGGCTTGCCAGACCACAGTCATTTAACAGGTAAGCTGGCTGCTGAGTTGTTGTCTCGGCCTCCTAAGTTTCAACATGGCGTGGATCGCAGGAAACGCTCTTGCTTCTTGTTTCCCCACCCTGCGTTGGCCATTTCTCTCCAAACCACTGTAACTTACCAGGACAGAAGTCTGCTTACCGGTTGGCTCAGTGCCCTAAGTTCCAGCATGGTTTGGATCTCAGGAAATGCTCTTGCTTCTTCTTTCCCCATCCTCAGGTGGCCGCAACTCCCCATACCACAGGCTCTTACCAGGACAGAAGGCTGCTTACGGATGGCTCAGTGCAGTAAGTTCCAGCATGGCGTGGATCTCAGGAAACTCTCACATCTTGATTCCCTACCCTGGGGTGGCCGCGGCTCCCAAGACCACAGTCACTTACCAATGCAGAAGGCTGATTACTGGTTGGCTTTGTACCCTACGTTGCAGCATGGTGTGGATCTCAGGAAACACTCTTACTTCTTGTTTCCCTGCCCTGGGGTGGCCACGGCTTGGCAGACCACAGTCACTAACCAGGGCGGAAGGCTGCTTACTGGTTGACTCAGCACTCTAGGTTCCAGCATGGTGCAGATCTTAGGAAACGCACTTACTTCTTGTTTCCCCATCTTGGGGTGGCCACGGCTCCACAGACCACAGTCACTTACCAGGGTGGAAGGCTGCTTACTGATTGGCATGGCGCCCTAAGTTCCAGCATGGCGTGGATCTCAGGAAATGTTCTTGCTTCTTGTTTCCCCATCCTAAGGTGGCTGTGGCCTGCCAGACCACAGTCACTTACCAGGGAAGCTGGCTGCTTAGTTGTTGTCTCAGCATCCTAAGTTTCAATATGGCATGGATCTCAGGAAATGCTCTTGCTTCTTGTTTCTCCACATTGGGTTGGCCATGGCTCCTCAGACCACAGTCACTTACCAGGTTGTAAGGCTGCTTACTTTTTGGCTCGGTGCCCTCATTTCCAGCATGGTGCAGATCTCAGGAAATGTTCTTCCTTCTTGTTTCCTTGCCCTCAGTTGGCCACGAATCCCCAGAGAACAGTCACTTACCAGGCCGGAAGTCTGCTTACTGGTTGGCTTGGCGCCCTTAGTTCCAGCATGGCGCAGATCTCAAGAAATGCTCTTGCTTCCTGTTTCCACGCCCTGGGGTGGCCATGGCTTGCCAGACCACAGTGACTTCCCAGAGTGGAAGGCTGCTTTCTGGTTGGTTTAGCGCCCTAAGTTCCAGCATTTCATGGATCTCAGGAAATACTCTTGCTTCTTGTTTCCCCGCACTGGGGTGGCCATGGCTTGCTAGACCACAGCCACTTCCCAGGGTGGAAGGCTGCTTACTGATTGGCTCAGCGCTCTAAGTTCCAGCATGATGCAGATCTCAGGAAACGCTCTTGCTTCTTGTTGTCCCACCCTTTTGTGGCCGCGGCTTGCGAGACCACAGTCACTTACCAGGGAAGAAGGCTGCTTACTGGTTGGCTCTGCACCCTAAATTAGAGCATGACGTGGATCTCAGGAAAGCTCTTTCTTCTTGTTTCCCCACACTGGGGTAGCTGTGGCTTGCCAGACCACAGGCACTTACCAGGGCGGAAGGCTGCTTAGTAGTAGGTTCAACGCCCTAAATTCCACCATTTTGGGGATCACCAGAAATGCTCTTGGTTCTTGTTTCTCCACCTTGGGGTGGCCGAGGCTTGCCAAACCACAGTCACTTCCAAGGCCGGAAGGCTGCTTACTGGTTGGCTTGGTGCACTAAGTTCCAGCATGTCGTGGATTTCAAGAAATGCTCTTGTTTCTTGTTTCCCCTCCCTGGGTTGGCCACGGCTCCCCAGACCACATTCACTTCACAGGGTGGAAGGTTGCTTACTGGTTGGCTCAGTGTCCGAAATTCCAGCATGGCACGGATCTCAGGAAATGCTCTGGCTTCTTTTTTTCCTGCCCTATGGTGTCCGTGGCTTGCCAGACTACAGTCACTTACCTGGGTGGAAGGCAGCTTACTGGTTGGCTTGGCGGCTTAAGTTCCAGCATGGCGTAAGTCTCAGGAAACTCTCTTGCTTCTTGTTTCCCCACCCTGGCGTGGCCACAACTCCACAGACCACAGTCACTTTCCAGGGCGGAAGGCTGCTTACTGGTTGGCTTAGTGCACTAAGTTCCAGCATGGTGCAGATCTCAGCAAACGCTCTTGCTTCTTTTTTCCCCACCTTGCAGTGGCCGTGGCTTTCCAGAACACAGTCACTTACAAGAGTGGAAGGCTGCTTACAGGATGGCTCGAGGCCCTAATTTCCACCATGGTGTGGATCTCAGGAAACACTTTTGCTGCTTGTTTCCACACACTGGGTTGGCCATGGCTCACCAGACCACAGTCACTTACCAGGTTGGAAAGCTGTTTACTGGTTTGCTTGGCGCCCTAAGTTCCAACATGGCGTGGATCTCAGGAAATGCTCTTGCTTCTTTTTTCCCCACTCTCGGGTGGCTACGGCTTGCCAGACCACAGACACTTACCAGGATGGAAGGCTGCTTACTGGTTGGCTAGGCCCACTAAGTTCCAGCATGATGCAGATCTCAGGAAATGCTCTTGCTTCTAGTTCCCCCGCCTTGGGGTGGCCAAGGCTACCCAGACCACAGTCATTTACCAAGGCGGAAGGCTGCTTACTTGTTGACTCAATGCCCTAAGTTCCAGCATGGTTCAGATCCCATTAAACGCTCTTGCTTCTTCTTTCCCCATCCTCGGGTGGACGCGACACCCCAGACCACAGTGACTTGCCAGGGCGGAAGTCTACTTACTGGTTGGCTCGGCGCTCTAGGTTCCAGCATGATGCAGATCTTAGGAAATGCACTTACCTCTTGTTTCCTCTTCCTGGGGTGGCCATGGCTTCCCAGACCAGTCACTTACCAGGGTGGAAGGCTGCTTACTGGTTGGCTCGGCACCCTAAGTTCCAGCATGGCGTGGATCTCAGGAAATGCTCTTGCTTTTGGTTTCCCCATCCTTGGGTGGCTGTTTCTTGCCAGACCACAGTGACTTCCCAGGGCAAAAGGCTGCTTACTGGTTGGCTCATTGCCCTAAGTTCCAGCATGGTGCAGATCTCAGGAAACGCACTTTATTCTAGTTTCTCCACCCTGGGGTGTCCTTGGCTCCCCAGTCCACAGTCACTTGCCAGGGCAGAAGGCTGCTTACTGGTTTTCTCAACACCCTAAGTTCCTTCATGGCTTAGATCTCAGGAAACGCTCTTGCTTCTTGTTTCCCAACCTGCGGTGGCCACGGCTTGCCAGGCCACAGTCATTTCCCACGTTGTCTGGCATCTTACTGGTTGTAACAGCTTCCTAAGTTCCAACATGACATGGAACTCATGAAACGCTCTTGGTTCTTGTTTCCCCTACCTGGGGTGGCAGTGGCTTGCCAGACCACAGTCACTTACCAGGGAAGCTGGCTGCTTAGTTGTTTTCTCTGCGTCATAATTTTCAACCTGGCATGGATCTCAGGAAATGCTCTTACTTCTTGTTTCCCCGCCCTGAGGTGGCCATGGCTCCACAGACCACAGACACATACCAGGGCAGAAGGCTGCTTACTGGTTGGCATGGCACCCTAAATTCCAGCATGACGCAGATCTCAGGAAATGCTCTTGTTTCTTGTTTCCCCATCCTTGGGTGGCTGTGGCTTGCCATACCACAGTCACTTACAAGGGCAAAAGGCTGCTTACTTTTTGGCTCGGCGCCCTAAGCTCCAGCGTGGCGTGGATGTCAAGAAACACTCTTGCTTCCTGTTTCCCCGCCCTGGGGTGACCATGGCTTGCTAGATCACAGTCACTTCCCAGGGTGGAAGGCTACTTACTGGTTGGCTCGGTGCCCTAAGTTCCAGCATGATGCGGATCTCAAGAAACTCTCTTGCTTCTTGTTTCCCCGCCATTTGGTGGCCACGCTTGCCAGACCACAGTCACTTGCTAGGGCAGAAGGCTGCTTACTGGTTGGCTCAGCACCCTAAGTTCCAGCATGACGCGGAACTCAGGAAAGTTCTTTCTTCTTGTTTCCCCACACTGGGGTGGCCTTGGCTTGCGAGACCACAGTCACTTACCAGGGTGGAAGGCTGGTTAGTTTTTGGTTCAGCGCCCTAAATTCCACCATGGTGGGGATCACCAGAAACGCTCTTGGTACTTGTTTCTCCACCTTGGGGTGGCTGAGGCTTGCCAAACCACAGTCACTTCCAAGGGCGGAAGGCTGCTTACTGGTTGGGTCGGTGCACTAAGTTCCAGCATGGCTCAGATCTAAGGAAATG
The DNA here is from genome assembly GCA_004027295.1 of Dolichotis patagonum. Classification (NCBI taxonomy): domain Eukaryota; kingdom Metazoa; phylum Chordata; class Mammalia; order Rodentia; family Caviidae; genus Dolichotis; species Dolichotis patagonum. Next base: position 10,272 of record PVJX010048773.1, read on the forward strand.
TTCTTGCTACTTGTATCCCGGCCCTGGGGTGGCCACGGCTCCCCAGACCACAGTCACTTCACAGGGTGGAAGGTGGCTTACTGGTTTGCTCAGCAGCTTAAGTTCCAGCATGGCATGGATCTCAGGAAATGCTCTTGCTTCTTGTTTCCCCGCCCTGGGGTGGCCGCGACTCTGCAGACCACAGTCACTTACCAGGGCAAAAGGCTGCTTACTCGTTGGCTCAGCGCACTCAGTTCCAGCATGGCGCGGATCTCAGGAAATGCTCTTGCTTCTTTTTTCCCCGCCCTGGGGTGGCAGTGGCTTGTCAGACTACAGTCACTTACCAAGGTGGAAGGCTGCTTACTGGTTGGCTCTGGGCCCTAATTTCCACCATGGCATGGATCTCAGGAAACACCCTTGCTGCTTGTTTCCACACCCTGGGGTGGCCATGGCTTGCCAGACCACAGTTACTTACCAGGGTGGAAAGCTGTTTACTGGTTTGCTCGGCAACCTAAGTTCCAGCATGGCTAGGATCTCAGGAAACACTCTTGCTGCTATTATCCCTGCTCTCGTTTAGCTACAGCATGCCAAACCACAGACACTTACAAGGACGGAAGGCTGCTTACTGGTTGGCTAGTCGCCCTGAGTTCCAGCATGATGCAGATCTCAAGAAATGCTCTTTCTTCTAGTTCAACTGTCTTGGGGTGGCCATGGCTACCCAGACAACAGTCATTTACCAGGGCGGAAGGCTGCTTACTTGTTGGCTCTGCACCCTGAGTTCCAGCATGGCACAGATCTCAGGATACACTCTTGCTTCTTGCTTCACCAACCTGGGTTGGCCACAGCTTGCCAGACAACAGTCATTTCCTAGGGTGGCTGGCTGCTTGCTTGTTATCTCTGTGCCCTAATTCACAACATGGCGTGGACTTCAGGAAATGCTCTTGCTTCTTATTACCCCCCACCCCCGGCTGTTTCCGTGGCTTGCCAGACCACAGTCACTTACCAGGGTGGAAGGCTGCTTACTGGCTGGCTT
>PVJX010048774.1:0-11349 GCA_004027295.1 Dolichotis patagonum
TGAGCCTGATTTTCCATTGCATGGCACTATACAGCAGCATTCACTGCTGTTTTTTGTCATACCTTGTAAAGATACTCATGAAAGAATATTGGATATATTCTCACAAATAAGCTTTCAGTAAGGAAATAAGGTTTTGAGATTGAGAACTTTAAAGAGCACTAGTTTAATATCTTATCAGTATTGGCAAATCATTCAATTGGATATAATCTGCTAAAAAACTTGAGAATAGTAGCCTAATTTTAGGATAATAAACCTGCAGCTAGACAGGTATATTCACTCACCTTACATCACAGTTCTTTAAATGGGAACATTCTCACATCATGGTTAGTGCTACCCAGTGTGTTTTGCTCACATTCTTATCACTCCCTCTTAATGCTTCCCCACTGTTTCCTTGGAGATGTACTTGATGAAGGAATTGCACTTAGGAATAAAAAGGTTTTACTAGCTCTAAATCACTTTGCCCTGTAGTAAACCCAGAATCATAAAATTTGCTTTGGATCATGTTTACAATGAAGACACCAATAGAAAGACACTAACCTGAGTATTAAGATCAGACCAAGGACATTTAATGTGTAGCTGTGTGAAAGAGCAGGCACTAGTGGAAAATGCAAATAGTTGTGTTGCATTTTTTAATGATTTAATGACTTCTTGAAGTTACCTTTTTAGAAATGTTTGACCTTAACATTTGTAAAATTATATGCCTTTCAAAAGTTACCATAGCACTTTTAATGTCTGTATTTTGAGAATACTTACACCTTGAGTTTTTACCTACAAAAATCTTTTAAATTTCAGAAATGAGATCAATATAAATCTCTGTGGATTGGATCTTCATAATTGATGTTTTTGATAATTTTAAGCAAGCAAATATTGCTCCAGGCAGACAGTGATAAATTTCATAGTCACAGAGAATATTGGTGGTTTAAGTTCCCCCCACTCTGAAGTTCCTTCGTGATTTTGTTTAAAGCTTAGGACTGAACTCAAAATGAAATCTTTGTGGCTGAGAAGAGATATGGAAAGAATAAAGGAGTGGAGAAATCATGGCAGTACACTCCCCACACAATTTCATTTTCTATTTTATCACTTTCTTCTTAATTCTCTTCCCTGGTTTTTCCTTTTTTCTTGGCAGAAATGGAACCCCAAAAGACATCATAAGCATTATGGAGATAGTAGGAATAACCTAAAGGACACATCCTCCCCCTCAAGAATCACCCTGATTCCTCTGGGCTTCGGAAAAATTTCAAGAAGGAAAGTTTGAGGATGGCAAGTGTTTGGATAGCTCTCAGACGAGTTGTTTGTAAGCGACGAGAGCCTTTGTTAACTTCTTCATATCAAAATACCTTCTTTGCATTTGGCCTCACATTTTTTTCTATTCTTCACTTAACTTGTGTTTATTTTAAAATGGCTATCCTAATGGGTTTTTTATGTAAAAACAGAGTTGGCCATCACAAGTCTGGTGTTTGCAAGGCTAATAATCCACTTTATAGATTAAAAGTCAGAGAAACAGAGAGATTTGATCACTGTCTTCAAGTCCTCAAGCTGTTAGAATCTAGTTTTGGCAACGTGTCCCTGGAACTCATGTCCATAACCTCTTGTGCTGAGGTACAAGGTGGTCTTTTTTTGCATCTTTGGAATACAGCATTTTCCATCATATTAAAATGTCATAAAATAAAACTACATATTTTGTGGACTCTAAATGTGCTTTACTGTTGTCACGTTTATAAGAGGCATTCCTTCTGAGCTACTAAGGAAACAGTCGTCTCCATCACCATTTTCCTGGATTACAGCTCTGCCCTCCTTCCCAATCCCCTCACTCTCTGTCCTCAGCGCATGGGAGGTGGTGGTGCCATTCTCCATGCCTGTTCGTGATTCCTCACGTGGTCTTTGTGTCTGCCGACAGGCACTGACACTATTCACTCTTTTCCTGCTGCTGAGGTCTGCATCCATCTATCACTGCTCACTGCTGTTTGGAGACAATTTTAAATATCAACGTTTGGTTCCTTCTTCGGAAAAGTGATTGATTCTTCCTAACAAGAGTCTGCAGTGCTTCCAGTTTTGCTTTGCATTGCTCTTGCTGGCGCTGCTTCCTGCCAGGACCAAAAGCTCTACCTGGAAGGCTTTGCCTTGAGAACCCTGCGCCTTCCCAGCTCTACCTCCATACGCCGCATACTACCCAATCACGTCCTTGCTTTTCACCTCATCCTTCCCACCAGTGTCGGACTCTGCCAAGCACACTCTCTTTCTAGGATGACCACAAACTATTCCCAGAAACTAATCTTGTGAATGTAGACGGGAATAACAACTGTACCCTTCCAATCCAAGGCAAGCCTTCTTTCTCACTGTCTCATTTCTTAGAACTATGCTCTGAAGTCAGAGCCTTCGGACCCACTGTGAGTCAGTGCTCCTTCCTCTCGGTATCCACAGGGATGCTAACTCACACAGTATATGCTTTAAGATTTCTCATTTCCCCTGTTTCCAGATTTTACGGTCTCTCCTGCTCTGTGGTAATGAGTTTAAGTGACTTGCATAAAAGCTTCTTATCTTTATCCCACTCTGTTCAATATTTTAAGAAGTAAAATTTAGTCTCAATGTAGTACACACTGGCAAGATAAGTTCTTGTTGAACAAATTCAAATAATACTTCAATCCTCTCTTTTACCAAGCATAGTGCATGTGTGTCCATGTGTACGCATGTCTGTATATGTGGATTTGCTAATGTTTTACACTGCAGCTACATTAACCTTCATAAGTTGTGAATTTCACTATCACTTCCCCTTACATAAATATTACTGTTTGCTCATTTCTCCACCCAGTTAAAAAAACATGGAGCCTGGTATTAGAGCAGGTTCAGGCTCAAATGGACTCTTGCACCTGGGATCTAGACAACTACTTCAGTTACTCAGTTAGGTTTTTCTTCATCTTTAAGATGTAGATAATAAATAATCTGCTATCAGAAAAGGTACAGAAAGCATTCAGGACCACTTAAATTCTCAAGGGAACATTTCTTTTTCTTTGTCCATCCAAGTAGTTTCTGTCCTGAATTATTTACTTTTGTTTAACTAAGTTGTTTTTTTTTTTATTTAGAGTAGCATGCCTTGGAATTCCTTATATCATACTGTAAATATATTAGCTATTAACACTATGTTATTGATTTCAACTGAATTATCACTGGTGTTAAAAATACATGCATGAAACTGGAGGAACTGCTAACATAATAGAGACTGGTGCAGTTAAATATGGCCAGTAGAAAAGATGCGAAAATTCTTTTGTTTAATCTTTCAAATCACACCTGAAGGAATCTCAGTCTTTACAGTCATTAGCAACTTGAAGACATGGTCACTGATGCAGAACTTGTTTCGAGCCAGAAAACTCATCCTCCAGGGTCTTTCTGAAATGTCTGGTTTTCTTCCACATTGCTCCAACTTTGCACTCTGCAGACATTCACTCTGAGGCAGTGTCAAATTTCTTTTCCTTGTCTCCATCCTCATAAGATGTTAAGGTTCCTGTCATTTCATTTTCCACACTATGTTGTAATTGTTTACTACTAGGATGTGAAGACTCATCTTTCTTCTGTTTAGACTAAGGTATCAGTAAAATGGATATGAAACTGAGTGAGGAAAATATCTTCTAATGCAGAACTCACACAGGGATGTTTATAACTGTCTTCTGTCTCGGGGAATCAATGGTAACATCCAAACTACAAGAAGTGGTCAGATTAGAGATCGAAAATGAAGATCTGTCTTTTGGCAATAAGTATTTTTTCATGCAAGGTTAAACTAACTGATTTCCATTAGACAAATGGTTGGGAGCAAGTAAGCTCTTTACAATTGTCTGGGCATGAGTTCTTTGCAGTCAGAAACTAAAATGACTGCTGCATTTCTATGGAAGCCAACAAGAGAAATTTAAAATAAGTCTATGGGGTAGGTGTGAAACTCTGAAGATGATGTTGGGTTGTGTTCAGTAGATGGATCAGTTAGGGTTCACTGGAGAAACATTACATATACACTTTATATGCAGTTATATCATGTTTTTTCACTACATAGGCTTACAGTGTCCGTCTATGGAATCAGAGGTGGAAGCCTCCAAAATGGCTGTCTATGGACTGAAGAGACAGCAGTCAGTGAAAGGCCAAAGGCCTAGGGCTCACTGCAGAGAGTGAGTGTGAGTCTGTGACTGAAAGACAGAGGTCTGTGCTGGAAGGCTGAAGAGTCTATGCTGGAAACCTGAAGGAGCAAGAGACCAGTGTCCAAAGGCAACAGTGAAGACCAGAGCTCCTCTAAAGCAGAAAGGTGGGACTTCCCTTATAACCTGTGTAAACTATAAGCCTACTGGTTGGTGGCACCTACATCCTGGGTGGGTCTTCCTTCCTGCTGCAACCAACAGGTCAATCATCCTCATACACACCAGGAGCTTTCCTAATCTGTAGGGGGCTCTTACCCAAGTCAAACTGACATCACAATTAACAATCACAATAGAACACAAAAGGTTCAGACAGAATGTGTCCTAGATGCCGGGCAGGACTCCCACATCAGTACCCAAACCATAGGAACATGGATCCAGGTAAAGTGACTAAGAACAGAGACAGAAGTGACAGAAATAGCAGAGTTCCCTAAGTTGATTAAAGAACGCCATTTCTAACACCCTCCAATTCAAGCAAAGCTTGTACTCTTTTCATTCCTGCTCTGCCTGGAAAGGACCTGAAAAGCCCAGCAGGCTTGGAGTAGAAGGAAAATAAATTGGCAGGAGGAATATGAAAATAGGCCAGATCTGCACACTTTCAGTGCTGGAGCCTAAACTCAAGCAGGCCAAGACCCTCAAAGAAAAACCAGAAAAAGCAGAACTGCGCATATGGTTCAGAATGGTGATTAATATCTCAGTATGAAAATGCAAATGGCAATATGCAATGTCACTATTTGTGATAAGGTGTACGGTGACAATCAGATTTGGGATACCTAAACAGGAACAAAAATATGAAAGAACCTACTCAAGTTTTTAAACTCTGGTATGTAAAGAGTTCACTACTGAATTTAAAATGTAAAATGTCATTGTGACTATATCTCCTTTGGGATTATTCGAAATATTAATGCATTCAACTCATGGGACTCCTCCTGCCTGAAATCCCTTAGTCTCAGTCATCACCACTTATGGGATGCTGAAATTGCCCCAGGGAACAAACCATTCAGACAGTAGGCATACCAGAAGCCAGATCACAGACGACAAGGGCACAGCATTTGTCTCATGCAAGTTTGTCCGTTTTGTCTCCTCTTATGCACACTCCTTGTTCAGCTGGAATGGTTTACTGCATCCCTCTTCCCAGTTAAGGCAGAGGCTTCTGTCCAGTGATAACTCAAAAGGGAAGAATAAGGGAACCACTACTGAAGGCAGATTTAGGACTCTTAATAAAAGTGCTGCCAAGCTCAGTGGTAATAGTGGTCTTTGGAACAGGGAAGAAGCATTTGGTTTGGAAAGGAAGAGACTCAAGAGAATGGAATATATAGGCCACTCTTTTAACGTCTCCAAGGACAAGATTTCACCAGGAACAGGCACAGGAGCAGTCAGCTTTGTGCGCTGCCATGATGGCCCATGATGTAATGAGACACTGCAGAAGAAAGTGGTCTGCAGCTCATCTTTTTGTTCCTACCTAACCATGGAAAGCAAATTTCCTGTCACAGCGTTTCACCTTTTGCTCTTTGTTCTCTAGCACTCACGCTGAACAGCTCAATTCTTAAACTCTTGGACAAATGTTGACTTAGATTGTATGCCTAAATTACATTTCTTGTAGAACAGCCCCTTGCACTCTACCTGCCGCCTTTTGCATGTGCACGCCCACACTCACACATATGCACGCCCACACTCACACATATGCACATATGTAGCCAAGCAAAAGTTACTGAGGTTTCGTCCCTGGGCTAAAAGTGCTAAGGATCACTCGCAATTTGCCAGTGATCTTCTGTTTCTGGATTGCTCAACGATACATTGCAGGAGGCTTCGTGACACCTTGCGAACACTCATCAATCAAACAAAGTATGTGTAACATTCTTAACAACTGTAATTGCACCATTTGGACACACACACCCAGTTAGAAGGATTTGCTTCTACTTTTTGGATACATAATAAAAAGAATATTAACCAACTCTCTGAGAATATCCAGCCAACTAATGAATGGTTCCTTTATATTTTCAGCTACCCTTATGCAGTAAGCACTAGAGTTTGGAAGTAACATTTACAATGAAACTTCTTACTAGTTTAACCATAAAATAATTATGTCTCCAAAGAATCTTTATAAATAATGGAGGCAACACAGCCCATCCTTCCCCCTTTATGGGAAAAAAGCTGAAGTGTAAAGACATATTACTCAGTTCATCTGGAATTAAATCTGGGATAGCTACCATTTTTTTCTGCACCTAGTCAGCAGTGTTTATCAAATAAAATTCATCACACTTTTTAGACTTCTATGCTCTACATAATTGGTAAATTGTCTTAAGAATATATTGTTTAATGTATTAACACTCGGAGCCTGTGAGTCTAGAAGCAGAATGCTGAAACAATAGTTTTCTAAAACAGATGTGATCAGAAACCTCCTGATACTCACCTACCAACCTGGTACCTTGGGGTTTGCAAAGCTTGCATCTTTTTTTTTCAAACTTACTAAAATTTGCTCAACCAAATATGAATATTGAAGTGTCAGATTTTAAAGCAGAGACTTCTCTTAACAGAATGTTTAAATATTCTATGTGCAAAGCATGATAGCTTTCAATGTTCTGTAACCAAATTCCTTGGTTTATAAATATATTATTAAAATATTTTAAATGTACAAAGTCATTTAGAAAATGTTATGCTTAAGAATAAGGGAAGTTACTTGCCTTATAGATAGACAAAATCATTGGTGATTGCTTCTTGAAAATATAAGGAATTAAATGTACATTAAAATTCTGAGCCCACTGTACAATAAAGTCCTAGCACAAAATTAGTTCTCAATATACAATTCTAGTTATATAATTAGGCAATTGTTCTATACATACATGCGTGATCAATTATTTTCAGGTTTAAATGGCGCACATGAACTCTGAGGGGATAGGGAGTATTAAGAAATATCGTACTGATTTTCAATGGTTGCTATAACAAATTGCTGCTAACATGATAGCCTGAAATAACATAACTGTATTTCCTTACAGTTTTAAAGGTCCAAACATGGAAATTATCTTCACTCAAACAAAGAGCTAAGTTGCCACCCAGACCCATTTGGGCACCTGCTCTCCAAGGGGCTCTGTGCCCTCTCTGTTCCATCTCTAAAGACTTCCCGCCTTCCTTGTATTTTGGCCACAGCACTTCAAACTCTGTTTCTGTAATCACATTGTCTTCTCCTGGAAGGAATTTTGCCTCCATCTCTTGCTTTTCAGGACATCTGTGATTGCATTTAGCATCTAACTGGACAATTCAAGGTAAACTCTCTGTACTTAACCACAGTTACAAAGTCGTTGTGGTCCTAAAAGTTAACAGTTAAATATTTCAGAAACTAAAATGTGAATAACATGGGATCCCTGTTTAGCTTGCCACAGAAATTTCAAGATTATTCTCAATTAGTAGGTTTTAAAAATTTCAGTCAGTTTCCCTAAAGTCTCTAACTGAGTAGGAATTGCCACATCTGCCCCCATCAGTAAATAACACTGTCAATGTTAAAAACTGTTTCAGGCTGATGTCGGTAATTTATTAAATTTATATAGTAACTAGAAACAACTTTCTTCCAGAAAAAAAAGTAGATTATTTACCTTTAATTCTTTCTTTGCTATAATCTCTCTTGGGAGAGATTTTGTACTGTATTGAGAGAATGTTTACATCAATCAGTCTTTGGAAGCAACTCGTTACCGGCATGTAAACATCTCCTTACTGAAACAATGCTGACAAAATTAGATAAATGACAATAAAACCTGAGAAATAAACTATACTTTGAGACAAATATGTCAATGATAAAAATCATAACTACCTATTTTGTTTTATCTTTAAAGCAGAGACTAATTAAAATATTTGATTTTTTGGTAAGAGATAAAAGAGGTCTAGTCCATACATTTTAGACTGAAGTAAGCATATGAACTGTCAATAAATTCTGTAGTAAATTGAACATTTTAGTAGTTATACATGCTTATTTCAAGAAAAAATTAACTTCCGTTTAATAATAGTTTCTTTTCCTTTAAAGTGCTTTGACTTTTCACTTTCTTCCTGGTAGCATCTTTAGCAAGGCACATGAAGCATTTCCTTAACCCCAGCATGATGGTGCATTCCCGTAATCCCAGACTCACAGATGCTGAAGCAGGGAAATCAAAAATTTGAGCCAAGCATAAACTTAGTCAGTGGTCCGAGATCCTGCCTGAAAATACAAAGCAAATAAATGGCTTGGCATTGGTTGAACCCACTAATAAAGGTAAAAAAAAACTCCCTAATTAAATTAGAGACTCACATTTACAAATGGAGGCTCAAAGTACGCAGTGCTAATACCAGAGTCTGTGTTAGTATCAGGAAAGCGGGTGCACAGAAGGGAAGTTGGAGGCTAAGATTCATTTTTTGTAAAGGAGAGGAATAGGAGATAGAGCACAAAGAGAAGGAAGGGAGAACGTGGAAGCAAGGGAAGAGGTTCCTGGTTTACCCGGTAGGACTAACAAGCTCCTTCCAGTTGGAATCCTCCAGGAGGACAATCAGCAGGCTCTTTCACAGCAGAGAAGGCAGCTCCAATGGCCTCGGGCAGTCAGAATCCCAGAGAAGAATGACTTTTACTATGAGCATGGCAGACAATCAAGAAGAGACCCACATTTCTCATATTATTGAGAGGCCAAGTTAGTTTTGGAGGTAAAGCCGTCCGAAATAGTCAGGTGGATCCTTTGTGTGCATTTATGATATGAAATACACAGATCCAGCACATTGAAAAAACAAAAGTATCTCTCAATTATATATCAATGTAAAAACTGGTAACCCTTTCAGAGCACTAACAGTGAAAATGCAAGGCTACGAAAGATGACTCTTCACATTTCACATTCTCCCTGTGTACCCCACTTGATCAAAGTTTGGAGGCACCATACCTGTAAGAAGGTAAACCACACTGAGTCATTTTCTATTTACATCTGTATCATTAAATGTTTCATTTGTCGTCACAGTCAACAGCCAAATGTTCCCGACTGCAAGAGAACAAGTGAGAAATTTATATGATCGCAACAGTACCAAAGTTACCTGTGCTCAAAACAGTCATTACCAGAAAGAAAAATAAAAAAAGAATACGACTGTTGTGTCTCAAAGTATACCATTTGCCACTGGCTTAACCAATGAAATCTGGAGTAAGTAATCCCTAAATTAAGCATACATATCAGAAAGACCTTATGAATTCCTGTGATGTCATAGGTAGATTTATAGCCCTTCTAGGACTTTATTTCAATGAAATATTAAGCAAGAATAATTAAATTCTGCCATTTATTTATTTGATTTCTTTCACTTTAATTTTGGGAAAGGAAAGCAAGGGTATAGAAAACAAAACATTTGTGCTAATGAATAACTGAGTTGTATAGTTTTGTCTTTCTCTTTTATTTTCCCAGCACCTATTAATGAAAATAGAAAATGCATCTGAAGATGTAGCTGGGTCTAACTTGCTTCCTCGATGAGCCTTAGCATAGCCTTCCTTTGTCCTTTGGAAGGTGGGGCTGCGTGGTTCTTGTGGGAATTGTACTAATTGTTGGCAATGCCCTTAGAAGATAAAAACCCAAAGGGCTATTAATTAGTATTTCTATTATAAGTATGACCTTGAAAGATGAAAACTGGAGCTCACATTATTAAATGTTGGCTGTACAGACAGAGAAGATCCAAGTACATTCCAGTGAAGAATCAGGTTTTAGACTGATCAGGGTTTCCATGCATACCTTGAGAGAATGCAAACTCTCCTATATATACAACAAATAAATATTATTTATGTATGTGTACAGACTTCCATGCACCATAAATAATACTTTAAGGTGACCAAAATATATTAGCCAAATACAACTAAATCAAAAAATGATGTAGAAAAGAAATTGTAAATTGTAAGTCAAAAATCAATTTACAGACTTTCCTCTATAAAAAAGTAAAAATATTATAACCTTATCTTACATAATGAAACTTAAATTCTGTTTTCATCTCCATCTCATAGGGTGAAGAACATAGAACTTCAGTCAATTTAGTTTCCTCCCTTCGTATGAAAGTTTAAAGTCTCAGCAAATAACCAAGCAGTGGTACACTAAGGGAGGGATGAGCACATTTTTCTGTTTCTGATCCATCAATATCAATCTTATTTGCTTTTCAAAGGATTTTATTTGAACATCTTTGTGCTGCTGAATATTTGCTGTTCTTAAGAGAAAGACATAAAGCTTTCTGCTCTTGGATTCACATATTATCATCCGTTATTTCTAACCATCACGTGATATTTTGTTTGAGGAAAGTTAAGAAATACACTGCAAAGTAGAAAAATAGCATACCACCCTATTTATCAACAATTACAAATGTGTGTTTATTTATACTTGGTATTATTTGTTCATTTATGTTTTGTGTGGTTACACTTTCAAAGAAATCTTTGTAAGATTTTTCTAGAAGGTATCACAGTTGAACTTAAAGTCACTTTGCTTTTTCACTCCTACTTCAGTCAGCAATTTTGTTTTGCTTCCCATTTTACAGATAGAAATTTGCCTGCCCACATACATGTACTCACACAGAGGAAGATAAAATAAAAAGATAAGCTTTATCTTCTTTGATTCTACATTATGTAAATACTTCGCACTATTTGTATTGTCCAGCCAGTTTTGTGTCTGTAGTGAGTAAGTTTCTTCACTCTAACCTGTATTTTACATACACTGGATAGAAATTTTAATTCCTAGTATCTACACTATATTATTTTACTAAATAATATAATATCTCATTAATATTATACACAGATACAATACACAGATAACAATACAATACAGAGATAACACATATTTTCCTTTATTAATATTATTATCTGTTTTCATTTTTTCTGTTGTTTTCACAAACAGCTTGATAATCAATACCATACCATAAGGTAGAAATTATATTTAGTTTTAAGATAAATAAATCTAAATTTTCCTGGCTTCCTGTCTAGGAGAGAACTAGGAAAAAGACCACACACCTACTGTCTCTTCCCACCCCCGTGAGCAGCCCTAGCAAAGAACATAGGCTGAAGTGATAACAGCTGAAGTAAAGAAACAGCCTAACACTTGGATTATTTGATTGACTTTGCAGGCCTAAAAGCTGGTAGTCTGAGCATCTATTTAGAGAATAACAAAATGTGATACAATACCTATGGTGGGTCCACTACTGTTTTATT
>PVJX010048775.1:0-11346 GCA_004027295.1 Dolichotis patagonum
TCTATAATTTAAGAATAAAGCATGTGAATGAAGAAGCAAGAGTCAAAACAAAGGAATTGAAAAGGCTATTCACAGAAATTATTAAGGAAAACTTCCCAAACATAGAAAAAGTAAATGATATGCAGATGTATGAAGCATACAGAACTCCAGCCACCTACAACCAAAACAGAGCTACATCCAGACACATAATAATCAAGATCCCCAAAATTCAATATAAGAACAGAATATTAAAAGCCATCACAGAAAAGAAAGAGATCACCTATAAAGGAAAACCCATCAAAATCATGGCAGACTTCTCAACACAGACCATCAAATCAAGAAGAGCTTGGAGCGAAGTGATTCAAGCCATGAAAGAAAACAATCTCCATCCAAGATTGATGTATCCTGCAAAACTCTTTCTAGAAATTAATGGAGAATCAAAATGCTTCCATGACAAAGAGGAGCTAGGAGAATTTGTGACCACCAATCCAACCCTACAAAAAATACTGAAGGACATTCTATAGAGAGAGAAAAAGAATATGAGGATTTCAGGAACAGTGGCAGAGAGGCCTCAATGAACGGGGCAGACAGTGGGATGAAAAAGAAAAATAGACAACCAATGGCAGAAAAATAGAATAGCAGAAATGAGGTAGAGAAAATTGTCTGTAATCTCTAATATAGATGGCCTCAATATACTGACAAAAAGAAACACAGGCAGAGTAGATCAGGAGATAGGGTCCATCTAGATGCTCTGTATAGATAGTTAGTGGGACCCAAAATAAGCAGTGCACCCTATGGGAGTGAAAGGGGAGGAATTGTCTAAAAAAGGAAGGCAGAGGATATTGTTACTAGGGTAACAAGTTTTAAAATCTACATTATTCTCACCACTCTGCTTAGATGGATTACATGCTGTTCCAGTTTGTCTGCTTACAGTAGATTTGAGGGCACAGTCAGCTAACACCAAAATAGCAGGACATATTGTGGTAATCATCCTTAATTTCTTATCAACTTAATCTGAAGCCCTGTATAACTTATAGTGTCTTATTATGGCTGATATTATTTGAATCTGGTTTGTTAGATTGCTATTTTGTATTGACTGTATTCAAATCTGTTATGATTGATAGTATCAAGTCTAAGAGTATAGACAACTACAGTGAAGATGAAAAGATTCAGTAAGATACCAACTCTGGTTTGATTATTACCTGCTTTTGAAGTCTTATAATATCTCCAATGCTTTGTTTTTATTAATGTTATTATATTCTGCTGAGACATCATGGTAACCATTATAGATCAACTTGTATTGTGGTTTTATATGACTTTTTCGTTTCATGCTTTTCTAGGAATTGTTTTGTTTTGTCTTGCTTTGCTTTGCTTTTCCCTCTAATACAGAAAGGATAGATATACATGTAGAGACTCATGCATGTTTAGAGCTTATAACAGTTTATGAGAACCAATTATATAACACATGATGAAATGAACAACTGCTTTGAAGAAAAAGAGACACCACAGTACACAGTGCTGATTCTATGATGTCATGATGTGAAATCCAGCAATACTATCATTCTTTGTTCAAAGTGATTTTAGCTTGTTTTGTTGTGTTTAAGTTCAACACACATGAAGGTATGGACAGCTGTTTTTAGGAGAATGAGAAACACTATGACAGCCATTCTTGGCTTCCCTATTGTCTGGTCTTGAAGACCTGAAATGCCTTCCTCGTCCTGTTCAGATCAGTTCCATACTATGTTGTTTCATGTGAATTCCTTGTATGTGATGATATGGACAACTATTTGGAAGAAAACAAGAGTCAAAATGATAGATAGTGAGTGAATATCTCCAATTGTCTAGCTTTGAAATTTATGTCTCTTACATTGCTTTCTTGTGATCCACTTTGTTCTGTTTTGTTGTGTTTAATTTTACCCTTTTGATATAATTGCATGTATGTTTATGTGTGTAAAATGGATGACCATATTACTGTTTTTGTTAGATCGTGGAGTAAAACTGTTAACAGTCTCACTGTTTGAATGTCTACTTTGCATGTTTTAATTATGTAGTTTGAACAACTATTTCCAAGAAGTCAGTATGTAATTTATCAAGTAATGATTTCTTAGCAGTATTTTGTTCTTTTCCCTTTTTCTTTGGAATTCTGTATTGTTACTACCCTTTATTCTGTTTTGTTTTGTTTGGTTTTTTTTTCTCTTTAAATAAAACTAAAAAAACAAATACTGCAATGATCACCCATTGCTAAGAATGTATTTTGACTAATTATTCACTATTGCTATTTTCAAATAACAGTCGTGCAATTAATTTAGTAAGAGAAAATACTGATTATAATGAGATTTCAATACAGCATCAACTATATTCTGTCCTAGCTATACTTTTACTCTCACCATTATGTAACAAAAAAGGCAAGAGATTATAAATGGGCACCTATACTTTATCCATTTTATTTATGTCCACATTTTTAGTTTGGTTCTACATGAGTAATACAAGATTTTGATAAAGATAAAATGAGGGGTACATATGTAAAAATAAATGGAATATTGATGGAAATAACAAATAGTGGACCCCATTTATAAAATTATAATACAACTACTGTGTTTAGTCCATTATAGTACAGTAAGAAAAAATATTAGATGGCGAAAGAAGACATTAAACACTAGTCATAGTACAGTAAATAACTACAGGGCTATACACAAGTCATTTCAGCTTTATTTGACTCAATTTTCTCATGTTTTGCATGAAATGTTGGAGCAGATGTTATAGTTACATGAACTCTTCTTTTCTTACATATTTTATTTTAGGGGCCTTGTGTCATAAAAGAAAACTAGATCTTAGCTGTAACTACTAAAACTACATTATCAGCAATCATTGGGAAATTGCTGCTAGAGTTTAGAAGAATTTTAAAAGAAGTTTTCAAATATAAACTTTCACCATGATGCTCAGTGGTAAAGAGCTAAACACAACAGCTTACACAAGATGGCATACTGCTATGACTTTTTAAAACATGGAATATAAATCAGCCAAAGATGGCCTCTATATACTAGCATCAAAGTTGTTCATTTTTTCAAAGTGGTCAGACAGTCTTTATTTCAAATGCCTTCTGGCACCAAACTCAAATTTTTACACTTCCAGTTTTTTAAAAACATATCCAAAATAAGCAGATTTTTAGCCAGTTAGAATCTGCTTGCTTTGCATACCTTCTGCAACTGCACATCTGTCAACCACAGATAAGATAAACTCTGTGGCTATAAAGCATCCAAACACTATTGCCTTCAGAATTCTCTGACCCAGAGATTTCCCAAAATGCTGCTGAGTGACATTACCAGGACACATGAGCCACTTCTTTAATTTCCCTATCCTTTAGGAGTCACATTACCCTCTTCCTATTCTAGATGACAGCACCACAATAGAGATTTCAGGAAGTCTTGTGCTATGTGAAACTTCCCTTGCATACAAATCTCTCAATCAATGTGTACTCAAATAAGCTTCAGTGTGTGGCAGTTATGTTTAGAAATTAAAACCACTTAGTGGTGAAGTTACCGAATGAGTAACAGCCTAAATAATGTACTAAATTGGAACCTGTTAAATACTTATATTTTAAGAACAATGAAAAAGCTTTAAATTGAAACATGAATATTTTTAAAAAGTGTTATAAGGCCATTTATAGTCTAAAGTAAACATATTTAGAAGAGATGATTGAAAACTACTGAGGCAAGTATTCATTTGAAAACAAGCCAAAAAACCAAGAATATCATAAATAAAAAAGCAAATATTAACTCAATATTGACAACAATTACAATAGAGAGGATTTTAGAAAACTGAAGCAATAATTTTTTTTATTTTAAAGAGAAGAGAAGACACGGAAAAGAAAAACAAAAAGCAAAATACACAAACAACAAACCCAAAACAGTTAGCAGTGTGTTTTCAAAACAATATGATAGGAATTTAACAATCATTGTAATATCGCATATTGTTACTTTCAAAAGGGTTGCTTAGATTACCAGATATAGATATGCAAAATTGATCAAATAATATGAGTAGTAACTGTTATTTTCCAAGAACTAATCAATTACTAGTATATTCATCTTAGCTATTTTGTGTATATATAAATAAATTCTTATCTCTTTCCATGTCCCTTCTTTCTTTTCTCCTTTCCCCTATTCCAGTTATTTTTCCCCATTGAGCAGTTTCTAACCCTTTCACAATATCTATTTTAGATTTGGGATCTTATTTGCTCTTTCAGTTTCTTGCACTAAGGAGACAAGATGGTATTTGCACATATGAGTCTGATTTATGTCACTTATGAGTATGGTCACAAGTCTCAACCATTTAGCTATAAAATTCTCAATGCAATCCTTCTTTATAGCTAAGTAGTACTCCATTTTATAAAAATACCATATCTTTTTTCTCCATTCCTCCACTAATAGGTATTTGGGTTGTTTCCAAGATTTAGCAATTACAAGCTGTCCTTCGGTTGATGGGCATGTGTATTGATTCCAAGAATAAATTTTAAGGTACAGGAACATTTTCAAATATTGTCTAACAAATAGAAAGCAAAGTGAAATAGCATTACCATATAAAGGAAATGTCATAGTACTGCTTTGGTATAAAATTTTAATGTCATAACAATATATTATGAAGAACTCTATGATCCTAAATGAGAAAAACAATTTGGAATGGAAAATATTTTTCTAACTCTGAACAGTATTAATACAAGTATATTAGGGATTTTACTTAGTCAAAATTCAGTATAGTTAATGTGTTTAGTCTTACATTGAATTATGTATCATTACAAATATATTTCTTTCTGAATATGTTAGATTCAGAAAGTGTCAAGAGTGATGCTTTGAAAGAACTGACAAATGCCTTTCTTTCTTTTCTTTCTTTCTTCTTTCTTTCTTCAAAAAGTATCAAAAGAACAGAAAGGAAGATGTTTCTCCTGCTTGTTTTATGAGAATTTAGTAATTCTGATACACAAAATTAATAATGATGGTGCAAGAAAGAACAATAATCCCATCACTCTGCGAAGCTGAGGCAAGATCACATGTTCTGGCCTAGAATTATTAGTTTCAAATAATTTTAAAATTTCCTTCTTGATTTATTCCTTGATTCATTGGCTGTTCAGCACTAAGTGTTTTAATTACCATATATTTGCTATAGTTTCCAAGACTCTTCCTGTTATTCTTTTTTACCTATATTGCATTATGGTCAATAAAGATAATTTGTGATTTTAGTGTTCTCTAAATTTGATGAGACTTGCTCTATTACCTTTTGTATGATCTATCCTAGACAATGATGTTTCAGTATCTCTTATTGCTGTTTTTGATTTAAAGTTTATTTGATTTTAGCATACTCTGCTTTCTTTTGACATCCATTTGTATCAGATATCTTATTCTCTACCTGTGTTTTAAGTTTTTGAGTGTTAATTATTATTGTCAACTTTTTTGGGTTCAGAAACCTAATTGTTTAGGTGTAAGCAATTAGTAAAGCACATTGATAGCTGTGCCTGTGAAGCACCAGCAAGTGATGTGGGAGCTCCACCCTGAATGTGCCAATGCCATTAGGCAAACTGGGGATTTAGATGGAACAACAACAAAAGAAGATCCCACCTATTAATACACGCTCTTTAAAACATTATCAGTCTGTCTGTCTGTCTGTCTGTCTGTCTCTCTCTCGCTCGCTCGCTCTGCTTTCCAGCTATCATATGAGCAGCTTTCCTCTTCCATGTCCTGTCACTATGTTTCTGCATCCCCACAGGACTAGAAGTAACAGTGCCAAGTGACCATGAACGGAAACTGCTGAAACAATGAGCCAAAATAAACCTTTCCTCCTTTAACCTGTTTATCATAGTTTCGTGTTACAATAACATAAAAGTGACTAACAGATAAATTTGTGAAGTACATTTCTCCTAAGCAACATATAGTTGAATATTATTTGTAATCCATTTAGGAACTCTATCTTTCAATTTGATAATTTTTTATATTCAATGCAATTATTTATGGGTGTTACACCAGTCATTTTATTACTTGTTTTCTAGATTTACTACATTTCATTTTCTTACTTTAATTTAGTCTATTATTTTGGTTAACTAGCTTATTCTAATAATATGTTTTTATTCCTTGCTTATTTTTTACTTCTAATATAATAGTTTTGTCTTGTGCATACCATGAGACTTCCATAAAAATATTTTGATTATAGCAAGCTATTTTTAAATGATAATGATTTAAATAATACTAAATACAACAATGAAAACTTAAAAGGAAATATGATAATGAAAATTATACACTTGCACCCATTTCCTCCATTTCACATCTTTCTTAAATCACCTATCATGTTAATGTTGCTGTTATTATAATTGTTTTCTCTTCTTCATAATAAAGATACCAATGATTTATTTGCTGTCTACAGTATTACACCATTCCAAATGTGTAAAATTATTCCTATTTGTGAGTTTTCTAATTTCCCATGCTTTCTTTTATTTGTTTGTATTTTGTTATCTGAATTTGAAGAACTTATTTTGAAGGCCCAGGGTTATAGCTCAACAACACAGCACCTGTCTAGAAAGCGTGAGGTCCTGAGTTTGATTCCCCTTATAAAAAAAAAAAACAGAAAATGAAAACAAAAAACAAAAACAAAAAAAGCCAACCAGAATATGAAGAACTTAGTATTCTTTGTTGCATAGGTTTGGTTGATATATGCATTCCTCCTCTTTTGTCTGTGTAGAAATATCTTTATCTTCCTTTTGAAAGGATAGCTTTGCTGGGTACAGTATTCTTGGTTTGCAAGTTTTCTCTCAAACTCTCCTATGTTCCTCTGACTTTTAAACTGTCTACTAAGAGGTCTGCTGTTAAGTGAATTGGGGCACTTCTGTTTGTTTTTTTCTTGCAGTGTTGTACATATTCTCTGTCTCTTTCATCTTTGAGAGTTTACTTATAAGATGTCTCAGGATAGACATAAGTCAAATTACATGATCGGTCACCTTTGGCTTTTTTATACTGGATATATTATCATACTCTAAGTTTGGAGAATTTTATGCTATTAACTTGATGAGTAAGCCTTCTGCCCCTTTGGTGCATTTTCAACTTTTGTTTGATATCCTATATCCTAAATAATTGCTCCTTTTTTGCTGGTTTAAAGTTTCCATATGCTTTTTTCATTCTCCTTATTCATTCTCTTCTATTTGTTTTGGCTGTATTTTCAAGGAGCCTATCACTGAGATAACCAATTCTTCTTTTGGGTCTATCTTACTACCAATGACTTCTATTCCCCTTTTCAATATTTCACTGAACTTTTAAACTCAAAATTACTTCCATGTTTGTGTAAAGCTATTTAACATGTTCATCATTTCTATGAATTTTCTTCAGTTTCACTGAGTTTCACTCAAATTTTCTATCTGAGAATTCTCCCATATTGATTAGTACTTGGGAAGTTTCCATATCTTATTTTCAGTTCTAGTTTACAGTTTTCTGAAGGCTCTTGTTGCTTGTTTGCATGCAGAATTATCTAGGGATCGCAGATCTTTATCTGCTTTTGTTTGTGCTTTCTTCTTTCTTCAGATTCTACTCACTTTTCTTACTTTCTCTGGCCTTCTAAACACTTTCAGTATTTCAGCACTGGATGGCACTTAGGTGCATTTTGCCATCATTAGTCAGCTATTGTTATACTTTCAGCACGAGAAGGTAGTTCCATCCCAGGTATGACCAAAATACTATTCATGTGTGGTTCAAAA
Organism: Dolichotis patagonum; assembly: GCA_004027295.1. Taxonomy (NCBI): domain Eukaryota; kingdom Metazoa; phylum Chordata; class Mammalia; order Rodentia; family Caviidae; genus Dolichotis; species Dolichotis patagonum. The sequence goes on from PVJX010048775.1 coordinate 7,709, forward strand.
GGAGCTAGAGGATATGTTATCTTTCTTCCAATGTTTTTTGCCCTCTGGTCAAAGCTCAAATTTCTGAACGTGTCTGAGAATGTTTCTGCATCCTGTATTCTGCTCCACCAATCCATGTATCTATCTTTGTTCCATGCTGTTTTTATCACCATTACTTTGTAGAATAACTTGAAATCAGCTTTGTTAGGCCTCCTGCTTTGCTCTTGTTGCCTAAGATTGCCTTTGCTATTCTGAATCTTTTCTGGTTCCACATGAATTTGAGGATTGTTTACTTTAGATCTGTAAGGCATGCTGTCGGTATTTTTATTGGAACCGCATTGAATCTGTTTTTTGGGAATGTGGTACTTTTGACAGCATTGGTTCTGCTCATTAAGGAGCAGCAGACATCTTTTTATTTTCCAATGTCCTCTTCTGTCTCCTTTTTAAGAGTACTATAGTTTTTCTTGTAGAGGTCTTTCATTTCCCTGCTTAGGTATGTAATTTTTCTTGAAGCTACTATGAATGGTATTACTTTCATAATTTCCTTCTTACTAAGTTCATTATTGATGTACACAAGTGCTTATGATTTTTGTGTGTTGATCTTGTATCCTGCTTTATGGTGGAGTGGTTATTCTAAGGATTTTTTTTTGGAGTTCTTTGGGTCTTCTATGTAGAATATCAAGTCTTCTGTAAATAATCATAATTTGAATTCTTCCTTTCTTTCATGTATCCCTTTGTTTATCTTTTCTGATTACTCTGGCTGTTTCACATTTGGTGTTAAGTAGAAGTGATAGTGGATATCCTTATTCCTAATTTTAGGGGAAATAATTTTATATTTTCTTCACTGAATACAATTCTGGTTGTTTTTCATAAATGACTTTTATAAAATTCAAATATCCTTCTAAAACTGTTTTTCTCCAGGTTTTTATTATGAAGGACTACTGGATTTTGTTGATTTTTCTGCATTTATTGATCTGACCATGTGGTTTTGTACCTTGCTTCTGTTTACGTGGTGTACTACATTTACATTGGTAATTCAGTCTATGAACTTAATTTGTTCCATGTGTCTGGGGAAGATGATTGTGGTTATGCTTATTACTTGATACAGAGCTGATTAACAGAAGCAAAATTTTGCTGAAAATTTTTGTTTGTGAACTGAATTGTTCATGAACAGAAGCATTCATGAACTGAGGTATAACTATTGACTCGCATATGTTGAGTCACTCTTGAATCTCTGGGATGAAACCTATTAGGTCACAATGTATGATCTTTTGATGATGTAGTGATCTAGCCTATTCAACAAGTTATGTTGGGAAAACTGAATAACTGTAGAAGATTGAAACTTGACCCGTATCTCTTACCATGTAGTATATTAGACTCAAAATGGATTAAAGATCTAAACATTAAAACAGAATCCTTAAACCTATTGGAAGATAAAGTAGTAAAACAGTTGAAGTCCTAGGTAAAGATGATGATTTTCTGACTAGAACCACAATTGCACAAGAAATAATAACAGGAGTCAACAAATGAGCTGGGGATATAGCTCAGAGCAACAAGCATCTGCCTGGCAAGTGCAAGGTCCTGAATAAAGTATATGGTACAAAAAAAAAAGAATCAACAAATTTGATTCTATGAGTCTAAAAAGCTTCTGCAAAGGAAAGGAATCAACTAGTAAAGAGACAACCTACAGAAAGGGAAAATTTGCCAACTATTTCTCAGATAAAAGAATAATATCAAAATATATAAAGAACTCTAGAAAATAGACCACCTTAAATTAAAGACAGGGTTGAGAAAAGGCCCAATGAAATGAACAGAAACTTTGACATCTGTTCAACTCCACCTCAAGAGGAAGAAGTATGAATGGCCAACACATAATGAAAAACTGTTCTACATCTCTGGCCATTACACAGATGCAAATTCAAACAATGTTAAGATTCCATCTTTTTCAAGAAAGAATAGCAATCATTAAGAAATCACAAATAACAAAAGCTGACCTGGTTGTGGTGAAGGAAATCTTCCTATATTGTTTTTGGGAAAGTAAACTAGTACATCCATTATGTAAATCAGTGTGGGTATGTCTCAAAAAACTATTTCATATGACCCAGCTATCCCGTTGCTAGTTCAGAAACTAGCTTCCTCAGAAACCTTGAGATTTTATACTATAGTGATACATGCACACCAATATTTAGCAGCTCAATTCATAATAGCTAAATTTTGGATAAAACCTGTATACCCATCAATAGATGATTGGGTAAAGAAAATGTGGTATCTATATATAATGTCATAAAGAAGGATGAATTTGAGATATTTGTAGCAAAATGGATGAACCTGGAAAGTATAATGTTGAGTGAAATGAGTCAGACATACAAGGTTGAATAGTATACAATATCTCTCATTTGAGAAAGACAAAGGATAGACTAAAAGTAATGGAAACACAAAATGATAAAGAAATTGGATCTCTTGTAGAGAAAAGGGATCCATGTTACCAAAGGTGAGGAGTAGGGGGATGGTATAGGAAAATAGAGTGAAGTTATGTACCTGATCTTAATAACCTCAATGAATGTGGATTTTATATGCCATAAACATAAACTGAGATTAATGTCAGCAAGAATGAAAAGAGGGAAAGGGAAATTGGAAGAGGCAAGAAGGAGGGGGAAGGGAAGGGCAGTTAAAAAATAAGCTGTATTATGTATATGTATCAGTTCCCTAAGATGATTGTAAAATGCATGTACTGAAAAAAAATATATATATATGCATAAATACATACATATAATATTTTTAAAATGAGCCAGGAGAATACTTAGAAACAGTAGGTCCTGGCCACAAACCTCTTTTTGGGACCATTCTAGGCCCAAGTGTCCCATCTACAGTCACACACTTATAGTCAGGCCTGAAAAATTTTCACCTGGCTCTGAGAAAAATCACTGTGGAGAGAGACAAGACCTAGGTTTCTTTAGTATGTTTGTGGCAAAGAACAGTACCAAACTGTGTCATACCTTGAGCCCACAGCTCATGAAGACCAACACTGGAGAGGGACCAATGTCCACAATCCTATGGGCTGCCTATTATGAGGCAGAATAATGGCCCAACACTGCTTCAGCCAACAAGAGATGTTGTTGACTAAAATAAAAGTCTGCCAAACAAGGGCTACTTCATTCTTCAATGAATATCATTGCAAAAATCCTCAAGAAGATTCTGGGAAATGAAATTCAACAAACTATCAAATCACTGTAAATCATCAAAAAGTAGGCTTTTCCAAGGGTTGGAAAGATGTTTCACACACACAAACCAATAGTATAATAGGTCACACAAACAGAAGCATAGACAAATGTCACATGATCATTTTAATAGACGCAGAAAAAATTTGACAATATCTAACATACATTCATAAGAAATCCCTTGAAAATGACCCCCAGGAAGTCTCCCAGAAAGCATCATCTCGGGCTGTCTCTTTGGGACCCGAAACTCTCAGAACCGTAGAGTGGCCTGGGCAGTTTGGATCGAAAGTCTGCACAGACCTGCATCTCGGCGTGACTCTTTGGGACTGGTAAGCAGGCCCTTCATCCGCAGGGAACTGCCTGGAGATCGGCATCTGGGCCGGGTCTGTTTGGGCCCGTAACCCCACCCTTCACCCCCAGGAAGTCTCCCAGAAAGCAGCA
>PVJX010048776.1:0-11346 GCA_004027295.1 Dolichotis patagonum
AGCCCACCAGTTCTAGTTTGTTGAAAATTTGCCTAGAAAATAACAAAGTGTGCCAAATTATTATTTCAAAACTGATTATGCATAATAATAATTTTAGGTGTATTTTAGTCAAAATACTCACTTCTGGGACAAAATCTCTGATGCACACAACTTAAAGATAAAAGCAAAAGGTTTTATTTTGCTTCACATTTCAAAAGTTTTTGAGTTTATGCATCACTGCTGTCATGGTAGAAGTGTAGCGGAGGAAAAGGTGCTCAAATCATAGTGATCAAGAAGAGAGAAAATGGAGGAGTGGGAAAGAGAGAGAGAGAGAGAGAGAGAGAGAGAGAGAGAGAGAGAGAGATGTCACCTCCAGGGATCTGTCACTCTCAACCAGGCTCCTAATAGCAAGTCAGCCATATTGTACCCTTGGTCCAAATTTCTTCTCAAAGCCCTGCCTATGAGTCATTGAGTTTTTTGGTGGTTCTCAATAATCAATGACAACAGGATCCTTTTATAAAATACAGATTTCATCTCTTCTTTTATGGACTCAAAATCCCCAAGGGTAAGACCTAGGAATTTATAAGACACAAGCTCCTGATGGAACTTAAATGAAGGTTCACAGACAATGTTTGACAGTCACTGGACTGCTTGATTTCTAAGGCTCCTTCAACTCTAACATTCTTTGATGAATTGAGATTCTCAACCTGGGGGTTTGAACAAAGTTTGATACAGCTATTAATATGAAATATTTTAAAGTAATTTGATGCTTTTTATGAGAAACTTCAAGAAAGAATTATCATTTGGAATGATTTATCATTTGGAATATATCATAATTTATGTTAGCAAAATCTGTAGAAGACATGAACATGTTATATATATTAATATCTTTTCATTTTTAAAAATTTTTTCATAGTAAAATTTTTCACAGTAAAGCATTTTTTAAAAGCAGTACTTCTGTCGTTTTGAACTTAGGAATGAATAACACTCTAAAGTTACTGAGGAAGTCAAATAACTTTTGTTCATGTGGATTTTATCTATCTAATATACCATATAACAAGCTATAATGGATACTTTAAAATGTTATGGTATTGCTTTAATAACAATAATAAACTCATTATGTTAGCAGTGATGTTTCCTTTTCTGACTTTTAACTGGATTAGTATTTATTTTAGTTTTTATTAGTACATGTTGCAATACATGCAGTTTACAGTATCTTGAGTGGGTACGTGTACATAATACAGCTCAATTCTTCTTTTTAAACTCTGCCCTTCTTCTCTGCCTCCCTCCCTCCTTCTCCTCTAAATTTCCCTCACTCATTTTTATTCTTATTAATGTTAATAATCTTATCTTATCTCATGTTTAAAACATAACATTTAAGAAGCCTCTATATCCATCAATTAGATAAAGAAAATATTGTATCTCTATATGATGGAATACTACTCAGCTGTGAAAAAGACAAATCTGAGATATTTACAGGAAAATGGATGCAGAAAGCATAATGTGAGAGTAAAATAAAACTGTAATTTTTTGATAAAAATTTTAGAGGTGTGGCATTGTTCTACATCTTTTCAAGCAGTTTTAATGTCTAGTCTAAGAGAACTGAGATTTTCATACACAATTTTACATTCAAGGTGTTATATTGTGTTTATTGAAATGTATGTGGCAAATACAATAAAACATACATATGTAGTTGGAAAATTAAGGAATATTTAATAGTACTTTCAGGTATTCATGTATATTTTTCTTTGATAGTACACCAAAATTAGTTCAGGGTTACATTTATATTGAAAATCAGTTCATAAGAATGAAAGTTTTATCTGTTAAATAAAAATGCAATGTTATAATTTGCATCTTTATTGTAACTTGGTATTCATGCTTAATAAATTTTATCATTAGCAAGAAATAGTCTGTTGTCTCCTTCGAAGTGAAAAGTTGACTTTACTCATTCAAGAAAAAAATCCTGTCAAATATCCAATTGTGAATAAACACACTTCGTCAGTATGTCAAGTGGAAATTGGTGTTCAATGAGAAACTTGTTCAGCTCGACTAATAAGTCAATCACGCAAGTCCTTTTCTTTAAGAAAATCAAAGAAGGCGTGCTCTATATGTAATTTTCATTTTTTTCACACAGCATATTGAAAGATATGCAATCAAGGACTGATACTGCATAAAGTTAATAATTACATTAAGGATATTCTTTAGTAACTGGACATTTTATTTCCGAGTGTTGTACAGTAATCAATACATCTAGAAGGGTGTTTTGGTAATACATCCTCAACTTATACTGACGATCCAAAAGTTTCACCCAACATTACATTTTTATTTTACTTTATAAATTGACCTGTAAATTGACATGTAATATTAATGCTAATTTATGGCATATAGTATACATTTGATATATGTATATGATATATATTGTTTAAATAACTGTGATTACCATTTTCATCTCCCAAAGGCTATCTCAAAAGGCTATCATTTCTATGTGATAGTAACCTCCAAATTATTCGTTTCTATTTATTTTAGTTCCCATGTTACTAACATTCCGATCAAGCTATAAGACATCACCAGTATCCTACAATATAATACCTCTGCACTACTCACCCATCATCCTTTCTCTCTCCTCGTCAGAGAGATAATGAATGCCTTCATTTTGACGAGTATCATATTTTGCTTTTCTTAATAAACTACCATATATTATGAATTCTTTTAAAATTTATTTTTAATTGATACATAAAATTATAAATATTAGTGGGGTGCCATATAATATTTTGATATATGCATTGTCCATAATGCTTAAATCAAATTAAATGAGTATCTCCTCAAACATTGATCATTTCTTTATGGTGGAAGCTTTCAAACTATTTTCTTGCAGTCATTTGAAATGTAAAGCATATTATTATCTATAGACTCCCTGCTGTGCAATAACCAGCCAGAAATAGTATCTATCAAACTATATTTCAGTATTCACTGATGCTTGCTACCCACTTATAAACCTTTCACCATCCTTCCCATCTCCCCAGCATCTGGTAACCACCACTCTAATTTCAACTTCTATGAGAATATTTTCAGTGATATTCATTCTTAAAAAGTAAAACTTAACTTTTTTGATTTTTAAAATTTATATAAATTGAATAATATTATACATTATGTATGATCCCTTCTCTCAATACTATAACTGATAAATTAATCCCATGGTTGTAAATAGACGTTATCAATTTTCTTTCCTGATTAGTATTATAGTATGTGAATACACCATGACTTATTTACCCAGTTCTACTCTTAGGCTTGTGAATTATTCCTCATAAAGCATGCTTGCCTCTTTGTACAATTTATTGTTTCCTATTATGTGCAGAAGTTTCTTAAGATGGATTTCTCACTTGGTTATTTGTATTTACTTGTTTTGGTGTTATATTCAAGAACTAATTTTTAAGTAAAATGTGCTGGTACTTCTACAACTTTTAAAGTTTTAGTCCCTATATTTTGGGCATAAACACATTTTGGGTTAATTTTTGTAGATGTTATGATGTAAGAAACAAACTTTATTTCTTTTTGTTCTACTATTTATTTAACTCTGTACAGCCTGTGACATTAGTTGCTTTTTTAAGGTCATGTCCCCATCTATTCAAGGTTTAATTCTGAGTCTTCTCATTTGTTCTCTACAAATAGGTCACTATAAGAATCTTCATGAAAATACCTTTATATCTTGATTATTGTAGCCTTGCAGTATATTTTGAGATCAGGAACTGTTCATCATCAAATACTATATGACTTCTTATGAATTATTTTGCATACATGAAAGTCTTTTAAGATTCCTTGTGAAATTGGGGTTATTTTTCCAATTTTGTAAAATGTTGATAGGGATCACATTGACTCTGTAGATAATTTTAGTTAGTACAGATATCAGTATGTTACATTTTACAATCCATAAATATGGGACTTTTTAATTACTGTGCTCTAATTTCTTTCTACAATGTTTTATAGTTTTAAGTGAGTCAGTCCTTCACCTTCTAGGTTGATTACCAAATATTTTATTAATTTTGATGCTGCTGCAACTGGAATATTTTCTTAGATTTTTGGGAGGTTATTTGTTTTTGATGTGAAGAAATGCAACTGACATTTTTTGGAATTCATCTTGTGTATTACAGCTTTGATGAATTGCTTTGTTAGTTCTAAAAGTTTTCTTGTAAGATAAGGTTTCATACAAAAATGATCATGTTGTCATCAAACAGATAAACTATTTCTTCTTTTTCACTTGGGGAGGTTTTCTTTTCCGTGGCCTAACTATCCTGGCCTGGACTTTCAATACTACATGAAATGTAAGTGGTGAGAGTGGGCATCTTTCTTTTTGTTATTCTTGTTATTGACATTAAAATGCATTTTTCAGTTTTTTTACTATTAATTATGATATTTGTTATGGCATTATTATGTATTGGCTATATTACATTGTCTCCTTCTATTCTTGGCCTTTTAGTGTTTTATCATGAAAGGGTGATAATCTTCTTAAATGTTTTTTCTGCATTAGTTGAAGGGATCATGTGTTTTTTTTCCTTCATTATGTTGAAGTGGCATATTGCACTGACTAATTTTCATATGATGAACCATATGTGAATTCCAGGAATATATCCTACTTGGCATTGTTATATGATACTTGTAATATGTTGTCGAATTCAGTTTGCTGATATTTTGCTGAAGATTTTAAAATTAATATTCATCAAGGATACCCATCTGTACTTTGTCATGTAATCTGAACAGTACATCATGCCAAACATCACATGATCTCCACTCTTTCCTCTGTCACTCACTACTTTGATACACAAGTGCTTTTGGTTATAAACAGAACAAACTATTCTCACAAACCAAGGTTTCACTGTATTTAAATTTTCTTGATACTATTTTGAGTGAAATTGTTTTCCTAATTTCTTTCTGCTTGAGTTCATTATTGATATGCACAAATGTCATTGATTTTTGTGTGTTGTCTTTATACCCAGCTGCTTTTCTGAAATCGTTTATTAATTCTAAGAGATTTTGCTGGAGTTCTTTGGGGTTTCTATATAGTGTATTATACCCTCTGAAAATGATAATAATTTGGCTTCTTCATTTCCTATATAAATCCCTTTCATTATTTTCTCTTCCCTGATTTCTCATTGTAATGTTTTGGGTACTATGTAGAACAGAAGTGTTGACATTGAACATCTTTGTCTTTTTTCCTAATTTTAGAGGGAAAGCTTTCAATTTGGCCTTTAATTTGTCATAAATGCCTTTTGTCAGATTCAAGTAATGCCTTTCTATACCTATTTTCTTCTGGCTTTTATTGCGAAGGAGCATTGGATTTTGTCAAAAGCTCCTTCTGCATCTGTTGATACGAATTTCAAAAGCTCCTTCTGCACCTGTTGATACGACTTTGTCACTTTTTTTCCTTGGTTCTGTTTATGAAGTGTTTTACATTTATTGATTTATGTATGTTGAACCACCCTTGCAACTTTGAGATGAAAACTGCTTAGTCATGATGTATTATTCTTTTATGAAGTGTTTCACTCTATTTGTCAATATGTTATCAAGATTTTTTTTTAATCTGTGCCAGGGATCGAATTCACGACCGCGCGCTTGCAAGGCAGCGCTTATGCCGCTGAGCTAAATCCCCAGCCCCGTTATCCAAGATTTTTAGATCTATATTTACTAAGGAGATGGCCTATGGTTTTCTTTTCAGTTAGATATTTGCCTACTTTGGGGATTAGACTGACGCTCATTTCCAGAAATGATTTTGGAACATCCCTTCCTATTCAATTTCATTGAAGAGTCTGAGGAATATTCATGTTGCAATGTCGTTACAGGTTTTGTAGAATTCAGCTGTGAATCCATCAGGTCCCAGACTTTTTCAGTTGGTAGATTTTTCATGTTTTTTGTTTGTTTGTTTTAACTGCCTTAATTTCATTGCTTGTTATTGCATTGTTCAAAATGATATGCTTTTTTTGATAGTTTTGGCAATTTGTATGTTTCTAGAAAATTGAACTGACCATTACTTCAGGACTTTCCAAATTATTGGAGTAGAATTTATCATAATAGTTGCTATCTTTTGGAATTCAAAGGTTTCCATTGTGAGTTCACTTTTTTCATTTCTAATCATTTTGATATCTTTCTCTGTTTATTTGGTAAGTTTGGCTAAGGGTTTATCCATTTTGCTTATTCTTTCAGAGAACCAACTCTTTGTATTGTTCATTCTTTTTATTAATTTTTTTAGTCACAATTTCATTAGCTTTGATATTGGTTTTTCCCTCCTTAATTTTGGTTTGGGCTTAGATTGTTTTGTTCTTCACATCTATTCATATTTCTCATTATATTATTATTTGAGCTCACTCTGATTTTCTAAGGTAAGCATGAATTGCAATAACCTTCCATCTTAGGACTGCTTTCATTTGTCCCATAAATTCTGGCATGTTATCCCGTTATTGTCATTTACTTCCAGAAACTATTTAATGTCTATCTTTTTTTTAAGATCTATGGGCTGATCAGGAGTGTGTTTTTAAAATTCCAGGTATTTATAAATTTTTTCATAGTTTCTTCTGTGATTGATTTTTAGTTCTATTGCACTATAGTCTGATAATGAACATGGAATGATTTTGATTCCTTTGAATTTATTTCAGCAGAATTTGTGGCCTAGCATGTGTTCTATACTGGAGAAAGTAATGTGTGCTGCAGAGAAGAATGTGTACTGTGTTGTGGTAGGGTAGGAGAATCTGCAGATATTTTTACAGTACATATATTGAAGAGTGCATTTAAGCTCTAAAATTTCTTTATTGAATTTTTAGTTTAGTTGGTCTATCTCTTTGATAAAATGGGATATTGGGGTCACCAACTATGATTGTGCTATTGTTTATTTGATCTTTTATGTCCAACAGTATTTGTTTTATAAAGATAGGTGTCTAACTATTTGATTAAAATATATTTGCAAGTATCAACTCTTCTTTTGGATTTTTTTTCTCTTGTGTATAGTGATCTTCTTTGTCTCTTCTGATAAGTTTTAGCTTGAAGTTTATTTTGAGAGTAAAATTGTTACACTGCTTGTTTTGGGGGTTCTGATGCATAAAATATTATTTTCCATCCTTTGATTTTTATTCTATGAATATCATTTTAGATCAATTTTGTTAAATGCAATAGACTTTTGGATTCTGTTTTTTGAACCATCCTGCCAATCCGTGTATTTAGTTGGGTAATTCAGGTCATAAAATGAGAAGCTTTGGTTAATTTCTATTATTGTGCTACTTCTCAGTTGATGACTTCCGTTTTCTTTTTTCTTTATCTCTTTCCCTTGCATGTTGTATTCATTCTATGTGGATTTTTTTGGGTTGGTTACTTTCATTGTATCTGACCAGGATATTCTTGAGTGTTTTCTGAAGTGAAAGGTCGGTATTCATAAATCTCTTGTGTTGTTCTAATTTTTAAGAAAAAAAATAAAAGCTATGGTACAAAATTTCAAAACAGGATTGTAGGTCGATGACAAGGGTGAGTACATTGTGCACTGCTATCTTCAAAATGATTGCTCAAATTAAAAGATATAGGTTTGAAAAATTGATCAGACAATACAGGCACAGACCTTCCTTTTGAATGAACAAATAGCAATTAGTAGTATAACTATCTTAACCATCTTGTATATATATATATTTTTCCTTTGAGTTTTTTTCATGGAATGTTTGAAAGAATCTTTTATTGTGTATGTTAATCTGAGTTGGAATATTTTATTTTTATTAATGGCTTGAAATACTTCACTCCTAAATCTTCTGGCCTATAAAATTTGTGTTAAAATGTCTGTTGCAGTTTTAATGCATTTACCTTTCTATTTGTTTTTTTTTTTTGCTTTTCTCTCACAGCTTTGAAAATTCTGTTCTTCTGTTGTTTATTTCCATTTTGATTGCATAGAGCTACACAGAGTCACCACAGATGGGCATGTCACTCCATGACTAGAGTGGCACACTGGCATGCTAGCTGGGGCCAGAGTGAAACTGGCCTACCAGTAGCTGAGGGTCTGTGACTCAGCAGCAAATCAGACTTGCAGTGCTGGTGCTGGATGGTCATGTTTCTCTGGCTTGTGACAGAATGGGCAAGCAGGAAGGTAGGGCAAGTGTCAGTTGGAGAGGGTTCACCCACCTGTGACTCTGTGAGCAAGAAAGCTGACAAGGCAGGTGCTTAGCAAGCTGTGCATGTATGCTAATAACTTGGTGGTGGGTGGGTGAGCCAAGCTGACTCTGAATAGAGTGGGCTAGGATCCCACTCTCCTGTTTACTTCCTCTTTGTCCTGAGTCTGGAAGAGGGGTTCCTCTTTACACTAGAAGCACTGCAGAGGACACTGCATGAATGTAGCTTTCCCCCGTGTTTGGAGGTGAGGCAATATAGGGAGGTAATTACAAACACAGAATCTGGACTTAGAGCACTAGTTTAATTCCTCAAGCTATTTGCCAGTTTCCAAATGTCTACTTCAATGAGGAGAAGGTCTGTGGGCAAGTGGACCAGCCATAGTAGCTCCACTTTCCCTTTCAACCATCCATTTGCTTCACATGCTCTAAATATATTCTTTGCTAATAATTTTGTGCTTCTGAGTGAAAGTCCCTCACCCACTTCAGAATATGTGTTTTCTCCTTGAATCTTGGAGTTTCTCCAACATGACTCTTTCTGTAGTCAGCCATGTTGAACTCCCACCCACAGAGTTATTAACTGCAGTCTTGTGCCAATTTTTAATTAGGTTATTTCTTCTCTTTGATGTTAAGTTTTATGAGTTCCTTATACATTTTTTTATTTTTATCCTTTATTGGATATGATTTGCAGATATTTTCTTCCATTCCACAATTTGCTTTTCCAATTAACTGTTCTCTTTTTCTGTGCAGAAGCTCTTAAATTTTAAGCAATATCATTTATCTATTTTTGTTTCTGTTACCTGTGCTTTTAATGTCCTATGAAAACATTGCCCAAAGCCATGTTCAGTAGTTTTCTATGTTTTTGAGTTAATGTGTTTTGGGAGGTAAGGGTTAATATTGTATGCAGATGTGTTTGTTAAGGTGTTATGTTTATTTTGCGCACACATGCTGGAGGCAACTGTAGGGAATACATATGTGACAGTGCTAGAAATGGGGGAGGAAAGTCTAAGACTACTAGTTCCAGAAGTACAACAACATGATTTCTGAGCAGAACACATAGGTTCTGCCTTGGTATCAATTTCCAGTTTTCCTGCTCTACTTTTGTTCTATGTTTGGGGCTCATGGTAAAGGATTTTCACTTGGCATAGAGATACTATATACCAGCTTGTGGGACCAGGTGAAATACGTAAAATATTTCCTATGCTTTTCATCTAGTGTTTTACTTCACTGGTTTGTTGCCATTTCCTAATTGCACCCTAGAGCTTTCACAAAACCGTTTTTATCTGTGGATGCTTGCTACTTTTGTGAGGGTACGAGGGCTGTGACCTTCTACTCTGCTTCCTTTCTGATGTCTGTCCTTTCATCTCCTTCTGAAGATTTAAGCTAGATTCATAGGTTATCACTTTTCTACATTTCATCTTCTCTAATACATGCATTTGAAGTGAAACATTTCCTCTATAGTTCACTTTAGATGATTCTCATGAAAAGCATTTTTGTTTTTGTCATTCATCTCTAATACTTTCAGGTTCTATATATATATATATATATATATATATATATATATATATATGATTTTTAAGGTGTGTGTCTGTGTATTTCAGGGCTGCGTATTGAAGCCAGTTCCTCTCAGGTTAGGCAAGTTGTCTCCCACTGTTATTCTCCTAAAACTATGTGGGTTTTTGAAATACAAAAAAAACAATAAATTTTTGGTTCAGAAGATGATTTGAATGCTTCTTTAAATAGTGAAGTTAAGCTCATTCACAACTATTAATAAAACTGAACTGTTTACTGTAGATTCTCTTGCATAATTTTATAACATCAGTATTATGTGTATCAACTGTGTTTCTCAGAATGAAGTGTTTCTTCGCCCTTTATTTTTAATATTTATTTTGGCTTTAAGAACAGTTTGTGTTGTGTATGTCCTAATGCAAAATTAATACTTACATTTTTCATATCTTTGATTCCCTACTTCATTATTTAACATTTTCCCATCTGTCTATTTTTAATAACATTTTGTTCTTTAATTTCTCGAACTGCTTCTACCATATTCAACTTTTCTGTCGTTTATATGGATTTTCCTATGTAGATACCTTTGCCATTTATACTCAGGGATATTTTTTTCTTTCCAGTGTATATGATTTTTATTTTTTTTCCTGTTTCCTTGTACTATATAAGAGTAGGAATACTTTGTTTCCTTGAATTTAGGAAGAAAACATCCAATCTATTATGCATTAAGTATATGATTTTATAGTACTATATCATGTTAAATAGTAGTATTAATACTTTAAAAGTTTTCAAGTTAAAATTGTAATCCTTTGATACTGATAGTTATAACTCTAATTGATGTTTAAAATGTCTAATGTCTCATGCATCTAATAATATGATCACATAGAATTATGAGTATACAGATTTTATTGATTATGTAACTCTGAACAAACTTTGCTTACCTAGAATATACTTTAATATGGTTACAGTATAATTTCCCTCTTATTATAAATTACTAATTTTGATTTTCCAACATTTTAAAGACATTCATATCTATTTCAATGATATACATTAATCTTCAGTTTTTACTTTTATGTTTATGTTCTTTGGCATCAGGATAACTTGGTATTATAAAACAAATTTTAAAGTATTCCACTTCTACTTCTTTTTTTTTTTTTGGACAGGAAATTTTTTTTTTATTTAAAAGAGAATAAAACAAATGGGGGCAGTACAGAGTAGATCAGAACAGGACAACATAGGCAACACAGTACTTTACATTAAGTCAACTGGACATCAACATTATCTAACACGATATCTCTTACTCTGCTATAGTTGAGCATAGTTTCAATTACAATAATGTCAAACATAACACAATAGTATAAAGCCATGCATAGAGTGAAAGAATTACAGGGCTTTCTGAACCGAATAACAGAAAATGATCAATGGGTACTATAATATCTCATTTTTGATAAAAAAGAAAAAATTTGTTTGAACTATCACACGTATTCAAATTCCAATAAGACACAATGTGGTAGATAGAACCAGCGGTAATAAAACAAAAAAAGCATGGTAGGACTTCTAAGAAGGATAATATTAAATCAGCAATAGCTGTCATAATGTTTTCTTCAAAACAGCTGTTCATATCATCATGTATGATATAGTCAAACAAAACAGGATAACACCATTCCAACTGATGATTTAAAACTTTGAAAGACTTTGAAGCTATGAGATGGGGCCTCATGCTTACCATAAA